>RJWK010005746.1:0-54531 GCA_004363435.1 Platanista minor
TTTTTTCTTAGACTCCATATATGTGTTAGCATACGGTATTTGTTTTTCTCTTTCTGACTTACTTCACTCTGTATGACAGACTCTAGGTCCATCCACCTCACTACAAATAACTCAATTTCGTTTCTTTTTATGGCTGAGTAATACTCCATTGTATATATGTGCCACATCTTCTTTGTCTGTTCATCTGTCGATGGACACTTAGGTTGCTTCCATCTCCTGGCTATTGTAAATAGAGCTGCAATGAATATTGTGGTACATGACTCTGAACTATGGTTTTCTCAGGGTATATGCCCAGTAGTGGGATTGCTGAGTTGTGTGGTAGTTCTATTTGTAGTTTTTTAAGGAACCTCCATACTGTTCTCCTCCATAGTGGCTGTATCAATTTACATTCCCACCAACAGTGCAAGAGGGTTCCCTTTTCTCCTATGCACTGCTTTCTAAACATAACCCTGTTGGGCTGCACCCTGCAGGCCTTCAAGGCCTGCACTTGCAAAGCTTTAAGACCAAAGAAAGAGCCCAGAGTCAGCAACAGAGACATCAGTGATGGGACAGCTTAGATGGCTGAAGCAAGGTCCTGGACTGACACCCCATCGCGTGAGGTGGACAGTGGGCAGGACACGGTGGCAGGCTTCCTTGGGGAGGAGGGGAAAGGGGAGATTGCCAGTTTCAGGTTGGGAATTGGATCAGGTTGGCTCATTAGTTATCAAGGAAAGCAGTAGAGGGGCACGCCCCTCACCACCCCTTTGATCAGAACAATCACTAGCTGGGCCTGGGGCAAGTGTGTAGGAAGGTCAGTCCTGTGAGTAGGTGTGGGTGAAGCAGGCCCTGGTCAAGCAGGGTGTGTACAGGGAGGAAGAGAGCAGCCGTCTTGAGTGGCCTGACTAGACACTCCACCCCTACATACCCTGTATGACCCTTAACTATCTCGGTCCAGCCCCTCCTCCATTGACATCCCTGGGGTCAGGTATGTAGGGGGCACTGCAACCAGATGCCACAATACAATACAGACAGCAGCAGCCAAACAGCATCAAGAGTAAGATACCTAGTATGCTCAGAACAGTCATTTGCCAGGATGTGGGCACGTTCTGGAGCCAGGTGCTTACCAGGTCAACGAGGCGGCAGTGCCCTGTCCAGTAATAAGGAAGGTAAGGCCACCCCTGTTTTTCACAAACCCAGAGCCACCCCCATGGGGAGGGGAAGGCCTGGCTGTAAAAGCAACATTCTGGTGGCCTCGCCAGGGGTCAGCCGCCCTAGTACACATCTGTCACCCCGTGTTATGTTGGGTGCCGTTACGGGTGAACTCATTAGGTCTTTCCAAGCAGAAAATAGTCCCACTAGTTGGACTTCTGTGCCCAGAAGCCAGCCTGTCCCACTCCACACACAGCATAGCCCAGGGAGGGTCACGGGCAGTCAGCTGTACAGTAACGTTTACAGGGGGTCCTTCTGACGTGTTGCACATGGGACTGGAAGCTGGTAAGTCTTTGCCCCCATGGTCGGTCGTCCCATATAGTCACATCAGCAGGGTCGATTTTTCATGGAAGTCCAGAGGAGGACAACAGTGGCATCTCACTGTAGACCCAGCAGTTAGACTCATCGCACAGTGAGGCCAGTGTTGCTGCTCGGCCCTCGAATAGATTTCTTCCCTCAGGCTAGGGACAAAATGTAAGACATCTAACAGGCACGACACAGGGAGATGACGACACTTAAGCAAAATACAAGCGGTAGCCACATCCTGAGATAATACCACACCCGCCTGTGGTTTCTGTCCTGGTCTGCAATACAGTTCAGAAAACTCAAGTTTTCAGTAATAGAGGACTGTGTCTAAAATCATGTGATGGCCACCTCGTTTTAGCTTGGATGTCTGAACCACAGCGACTCCATTTTGACTTTCAGATGCATTCCCTTCCTCAATGGCCAAAGCAAGTGTAAAATGTGTGTCTGAAAGGCCACAAAACAGGCTGCTCTTGTCAGTAAAATTTAAGTTAAACCGTGTATAAGCCTCATATACAGCCCCGTACCTCAATATGTGTAGATTTTTCCATCATTTCCCCTTTTGATTGCAAATCTTCCAGTAGAAAGCATTGATGATCAAAATATCCGTCCCTCAATGCTGGGGTGCTGGCTCCTACCCCAGGTTCAGATCATGTCCCTCAGTGCTAGACCTCCTTTATTTTTGCCTAGTTATTCACACTGGGGGAAACTTAATCAGATCTTATGAACAGGCTCAGGGGTGTGTTAATGGGGAAACACTTTACAGGCCATACATTTTATCACTTATACCAAATTGTTATGCAAGACTTGTACATGTGCTTTTAGCAGCCGACTTAAAGCGAGCAATGTTATATACATCGTGAGTAGTTACACTCTGTGATAAACTTCACTGGATAATCTTTTCCTCCTGAACATCAGGGCAAGTGTGGCTAACACAATAACTTTTATAAATACAGACCTCAATTAACAGAACTACAATTTAATATCTATTGAAACAATCTTTTTCTATCTAAAATTTCTCTCCTCTCCACCGAACCAAATCAAAACTAATTTGTTGGGGCTTCCCTGGTGGCGCAGTGGTTGAGAGTCCGCCTGCCGATGCAGGGGACGCAGGTTCGTGCCCCGGTCCAGGAAGATCCCACATGTCGCGGAGCCGCTGGGCCCGTGAACCATGGCCGCTGAGGCTGCGCGTCCGGAGCCTGTGCTCCGCAACGGGAGAGACCACAGCAGTGAGAGGCCTGCGTACTGCAAAAACCAAAAATACAAAAAAAACCAAACTAATTTGTTTGCAAAACAAATCTGATCAATTGACCACGTAGGCTCCTCCAAAGTGGCTGAGGCAGAACTCCTCAGAAGGAGTCTCAGGCTGAATTCCCAAAAGGCCTCTCAAGGCCGAGAAAGCCATGCCAAAGACCTGCCATCAAGCTCCACCTTGGATTTCTCGGTCCCCAAATATAGAGACTCCTGCACATGCCAGGAGACAAGTCTTTCCTTTTCACCTGATAAGGCTGCTCAGAACCTGAGAGTCTCCAATTTCTGGAGGGACCTGTGATCTGAAAAAAAAATTGCACAATGTGAGAGTCGTGAGTCGTTTTATTGGGGGCAAAATGAGGACCATAGCCCTGGAGGCAGCATTTCAGATAGCTCTGAGAAACTGCTCCAAAGAGGTAGGGGGGAAGGTTAGCATATATGTGATTTTGGTGAAGGCAGGGTACATGCAATCAAGCACACATTTTTGCAGAAGGTTTCTGCTAGGCTCGAGAAGGTTACTGCTAGTCGTGAGGAGTGGACGTCACCATGAAAGACTTTAGTGCTTTTCTAGATAAGAGGAGATGCAAGAATTGGGCTCATAAAATCTTCTCCTGAAAATATCGAACTATCTGAAGGCCTGTTCTGCCAGTTTTTCCCAGAGCACAGAGTACCTCATTCCTGATCTCCACCCTGAACTCCTTTCAGGATGTGTTGAAGGTCAGCAGTCATAGCAGCTTGGGATTTACTCCTTGTAGAGGTAGACAGCAAGTGCCAACCTTTAGTTGGCAGACCAGACAGAAAAGTACTTCAATTTATGAACTAAGAATGCTGCCTGCCATATCAGTAAACAAAAGATGTTGCAGCCTTCAAGCTACCACATTACATCCGCCCCTATGGTGAGCTCTGAGGGAACTCAAGATAGAAACAGGATGCCTGCCATCTAGCAGTCAACTGCTGCAGCTACCAACGACTGGTGCACCCTGAAGCTCAGGAGGAGAAAACACAGGATACTGGCCCCAGACAGCTGAGGTGCATATCAAAGGAATGATTTCAGTGAGCCCAGACTTTACCTCTTCCCATACATAGAAAAGGGCTAATTTCATTAACTTGAGATGTCCAGTTTTCCTTAATTAACAGTAATCTTTTGACATCCCTACTACCTGCCCTTTGTTGCAGAAACTCCTATATATCCTGGCTCCCCCCTCGCCTCTAACATAATCTTCTCAGCATTATCTGAGATGCTGTGTCCAGGCTTGAAGTCCTCTGAAAGTCCGCCAGCTAAAACAACTCTCAACTTTTAGGTTGTGCGTTTTTTTTCAGTCAACAAATTCTACCCATAGGTGTAGTTTACCAAATTGCTGTAAGTCAAAGCTAACTTGAGGGGAAGGGCTCCCCTCTACCTGGAAAACAGATCAAAACCAGTAACATTCCAAACAAAACCCATAAACATTATAACCATATTCACCAGTAACCAACCCTTTTGTTAACTTTTTATGAAGCCATTAGGTTTTCCATTAGGATTCTTTAATTTCTTACCCAGGTCAGCTGTATGATCTGAAATTTATCAGAGACCTGTACTTGCCAAAAGTCCTTCCTGTGAATCTTCTTGAAGATGAAGCACGTTTGCAGAAGCATCAGAGCACAACAATTACTGCCTATAAATGACAAAAGATTTAAGAAGTCACCGTTAAACGCCTGATCACAATGTAATGGATAAACAAACTTGGTTACAATAAATTATGTCTGATTGTAGTCTTAACCCTTAAAAACGTTAATCTCTGGCAAAAACCAAGAAGCAAGTAATTGTAAATTTCCTGATTGGAAAACTTGATGCTTTAGTCTTCCTCTCTGAAGCAGGCAAAGATAGACAAACTTAAGCCTGTCCAGCAATTAATGTTCCATATTTTACCCTATTTGAAATGAACCAGACAGTCAATGAATTCTCTTCATTTAACTTAGTTTCAAGTTACCAAAATCTGGAGAGACTCTTTTAGAGAGATATTCCCAAAACATAATTATTCCTATATGTTTTTTTAAAAGCCTCTCTCCCTTTTCTTCATTTACTCTTAGAGATCACATATGATTAAAGTTCCTGAGAACCCAGGTAGATCATCTACATCTCAAAGGCACAAGAAGAGAATACCAATTGCTTCTAGAGAGCTAGCTTAACCAGTTACAAAAGCCTCACTTTGATACAATAGCAGAACCATCAGGGCCCGTTGTTCTCCAGATCTCTTGGCAGCCCCCGTTCATCACGGACAGCCACCCGGGTATTTCCCCCATAACTTTTTGGGATCACCCCTGGAATTTCTGCGCCCCACGTGTTAGTGGACAGCCCCCTGCAGCTTTCCATTTCCCGTTGTGTATTTCTCAACATCTCGGCACTCGGGAGTTTCCTTGGTCTCCTGGCTGCTACGCCAGTTGTTGGGCTGCACCCCGCAGGCCTACAAGGCCTGCACTTGCCCAGCTTTAAAACCGAAGAAAGAGCCCAGAGTGAGCAACAGAGACATCAGTGGTTTAATGGATGGGAGAGCTGACAGGTCTGAAGCAGGGTCCTGGAGGGACACCCCACCGCGTGCAGTGGACAGACGGTGGGCAGAACATGGTAGCAGGCTTTCTTCTGGTTGTGGGAAAGGGGAGGTTGCCAGTTATAGAGGGAATTGATGTCAGGTGGCCTCATTAGTTACCAGGGAAACCAGCAGAGGGACGAGCCCCTCACCACCCCTTTGATCAGAACAATCACTAGCTGAGCCTGGGGCAAGTCCGTAGGAAGGTCAGTCATTTGCGTAGGGTATAGATGAAGCAGGCACTGGTCAAGTAGGGGATGTACAGAGAGCAAGAGAACGGCCATACTGAGTGGCCTGACCAGACAACCCCATAGAACACTGTTAGAAGGCGCTGGAAGATTACTGCGGCTGTTGCCATATTAAAATGTTAATGTGTGAGTCAAACTGATGGGTTTTGAACCTGAAGGATCAGTTTCATTTAATTGTATTAACCAAATTGATTTTAAACCAGCAGAATTATTTGCAGTACTCAAGAAGTCATTATGTGCCGCCCAAGCAAGATAAATGGGTCACCTTGGGGTTTGCAGCTGGAGTTTTCTTTTATGACAATACATTGGGAACTGAGTCATTTGTCCCAAAGAGACTGTCAGCAAGGTTCACCAAACCTGTCTTGATTAATTTTTCAAAAGCACATGAGGAGATTTACCAATTACACTTTCAAGGGTTGATTTGATCAGCTTCACTTGGTCCCACAATCAGCATATTGCTGCTTTAAGCTCCAACAGACTAAAATGGTTAAAAAAGGTCTCATGGAATTGAACTGTGAACTAAATTCTAATATGATCTAAACTTGTATGCTTTAAATTACTGCATATTTGAGATGCTGCAAATAAAATGATCTAATGCAAATTCTCATATCTTTTCTGCAAAAGTAGTCAGGGAGCAATATTAACACCTTTTGGCCAGTGAGGGATGCTGAGACAGAAAACAGGAAGATCACTCAAGTTGATACAATAACCCACTGCAGAACTATTAAGGTTTTTAAAAATTTTTTTAAATTTTAAATTTATTTATTTATACAGCAGGTTCTTACTAGTCATCCATTTTATACACATCAGTGTATACATGTCAATCCCAATCTCCCAATTCATCACACCACCACCACCCACCACTGCTTTCCCCTCTTGGTGTCCCCCCTATGTTTTTTCTCTACTTCTGTGTCTCAATTTCTGCCCTGCAAACTGGTTCATCTGTACCATTTTCTAGGTTCCACATATATGCGTTAATATACGATAATTGTTTTTCTCTTTCTGACTTAATTCACTCTGTATGACAGTCTCTAGGTGCATCCACATCACAACAAAAGACCCAATTTCGTTCCTTTTTAGGGCTGAGTAATATTCCATTGTATATATGTGCCACATCTTCTTTATCCATTCGTCTGTTGATGGGCATTTAGGTTGCTTCCATGTCCTGGCTATTGTAAATAGTGCTGCAATGAACATTGGGGTGCATGTGTCTTTTTGAATTATGGTTTGCTCTGGGTATATGCCCAGGAGTGGGATTGCTGGGTCATATGGTAGTTCTATTTTTAGTTTTTTAAGGAACCTCCATACTGTTCTCCATAGTAGCTGTATCAATTTACATTCCCACCAACAGTGCAAGAGGGTTCCCTTTTCTCCACACCCTCTCCAGCGTTTGTTGTTTGTAGATTTTCTGATGATACCCATTCTAACCGGTGTGAGGTGATACCTCATTGTAGTTTTGATTTGCATTTCTCTAATAATTAGTGATATTGAGCAGCTTTTCATGTGCCTCTTGGCCATCTATATGTTTTCTTTGGAGAAATGTCTATTTAGGTCTGCGGCCCATTTTTGGATTGGGTTGTTTGTTTTTTGATAATTGAGCTGCATGAGCTGCTTGTGTATTTTGGAGATTAACCCTCTGTCCATTGCTTCATTTGCAAATATTTTCTCCCATTCCGAGGGTTGTCTTTTCATCTTGTTTATGGTTTTCTTTGCTGTGCAAAAGCTTGTAAGTTTCATTAGGTCCCATTTGTTTATTTTTGTTTTTATTTCCATTACTCTAGGAGGTGGGGCTTTCCTGGTGGCGCAGTGGTTGAGAGTCCGCCTGCCGATGCAGGGGACACGGGTTCGTGCCCCGGTCTGGGAAGATCCCACATGCCGCGGAGCGGCTGGGCCCGTGAGCCATGGCCGCTGAGCCTGCGCTCCCCAACAGGAGAGGCCACAAGCAGTGAGAGACCTGTGTACCGCAAAAAAAAAAAAAACAAAAAAAAAAAACCTCTAGGAGGTGGATCAAAAAATATCTTGCTGTGATTTATGTCAAAGAGTGTTCTTCCTATGTTTTCTTTAACAGTTTTATAGTGTCCAGTCTTACATTTAGGTCTCTAATCTAGAACTATTAAGTTTTTCTCTGAGCTTTCCTTCCTCCTTCATTTCTGTGGCAGTTGTCATTACAGTAATGCAGTTGTAAGTAATCTGCATTTTCAGTTCACACAGACATTCTGTAATTCCATATTGAAACAAGTCACCTTTTCTTCTGTGACCTCTTTTAAAATCTTGCTCCTTAAAGTGTGGTCCTTGCCCCAGCAGCAACTACATCAACTGGAAGCTAGTTAAAAATGCCCAGATTCTACTGAATCAATCTGCACTGATTCACATGCAAGTCAAAGGCAAGAAGCACTTTCTGAAGGGACTTGATGGCCTCAGGACAGTGGTTTGCCACCCTGGCTGCATATTAGAATTGCCTGGGCTGCTTTAAAGGCATAAAGTTCCCTGGGATCCCAATCTGAAGGGTTCTGATTTAATTGGTCTGCAGGTGGGGCCTGGGTAGCCTTGAATTTTAAAACTTCCACAGGTGATTCTGCTGTGTAGGCTTGAGATTCCCTGCCTTAGAATCGTGTTGCATCTAGGTGCCCTTATTTTCAAATTTACTATTCTGAAAACAAAGCAAAACAAAACATTCTATATGTTTTATATATCAATAGTACTTTTTGTTGCTGCATAAAAGAAATCCAGGAATTCAGGATTTCTCTCATTCAATCCATTCATTAAATAACTTTTTTAAAAAAAGAACAAATGTTTTCTAAAAAAGAACAAATGTTTTCAATCTCAGGCCTAGCAGATCCTGCTAATGCAATCTTTTGCTTTAAGCTTTGATATGTTAAAACCTATTCAGTGTCTCACAAAATGTGAGGGAAAAACAGAAAACAGGGAGAGAGATGTTTTGCTTCTATTCATTATTATGGTAGGATAAGCACTGTATTCACAAGAGAAAAGAATTTCAATTATAAAATTCAGAGCACACCTGAAAATAAGTAAGGTCTCCGGATAAATACAGGAAACCCAATTAAATTTGAATTTCAGAAAAACAGTGGATTCTTTTCTACTCAATAATTTAGTATTCTTTAATATATTTAGTATGAGTATGTGTCATGCAAGTACATGGGACATATTTTTATTTGCCAAATTTGGCAGTCCAAAGCAATAGGCCATGTAAAATGAGGCAAAAATTTTATCCATAGTTAATAAAAATGAGAATCTATATGATGTGCCAGCAGGATGCCTACACAAATTGCCTTTTATGGAATATTTTACAATTTAAAGAGAAATGATATAATAATACTCCATGATTACAGCTCAATAGGAGCTCTAAGTGTTTTTGACCAAGCTACCTCTTCAGGTGAGGACTGAAAGGTTAAGAAATAATAATTTAAAACAACTCCGTGCATTTTGATTCTATAGTAAGTACCACTCTACTAACACTTTTTTCTAGTTTATGTGTAAAAAAATTGAACCGAAATGAAACATCGCAGGCTGTTAAAAAGGAAAAAAACCCAAAAAACACTACAGAGCAATCTGAGCTGTTGGAAAACCTAGCCAGCAGAGGGCGCTAGTGTATCACTGATGAATTTCGAGTCACAAACGGCTCATTTTTGCAATGCCTCGTGCTACTTTGATTTTATTTAAATATTTCAGTCCACTTTGCCATGCAGTGTTGCTAACACAGATTAGAAACCAAATGCAGTGCTAGTGTACTGTTCAGCACTTGCATTGCCCTAAATGATATATTTCTTTTGCCCAAGATCCTTGGCTGAGAAATACACTTTAGCCCATGTTGGCAATTGGAAGCACTGTGCTTTCGGTTTAGGCTTGAATGCCCGGGTGTCTCTAAATGTGTGTGACTGTGTGAGTGATCATAGGTCTAATGAACAAAGGCAGCGGCAGGTGGAGGTTTATCAGATGAAGGACATGGAAATCCCAGCTGGGATGGGAGATGGCCACGGCTGGCCTGATTTGACTCCTGAACCAGAGAATGAGTGCACGTGCCACAATTCCGTCCTCACGTGTACACACCTAAAAGGTGTATGCAGGTCTAGTTAAATTCAGGACAATTTCATTTTCCCCCCAGTACTGCCTGTATGGACAGAGAAGGAGCATTCAACATGTGCCTGCTTTGCGCTGCTAGGCTTGACCTTTTAAAGATTCGATTTCATCTCATTTTCATGACAACCCTGTGCGATGGGTGTTGTTATCATCTGTTTACAGATTAAAAAGAATAACAATAACAACGGAGGCTGAGAGAAGGGATGTGTTTCCATGGACACTATTCTTGCATACAGTGGGTACTCATTTAACATTTGTCTAAGGTAGCGTTTCCCAAACTTCGTTGTGAAAGACACTGGTGCCCTTCAAAGTTTCATAAGTTTTCCTTATTAAACAATTTTGGAAAATATTGCAAACTTTAACCATCTCTTAGAGTTTCACAATGCACAAGCATGTTATAAAGGAACCCTTCTTCCTCCTCCATTTTTAATAGAACAGCCATCAGTATTGTAACACAGGTACCCTTTGTGGAACATGTTTAGAGAAATATGGGTCTAATGAATAAATATATGGAATATCATTCATGGTACAAATTAAGGGGAGTTAGTTCGTTATTCTTATTATCACCATCAAAAAACATGTATTCAGGGCTTCCCTGGTGGCGCAGTGGTTGAGAGTCCACCTGCCGATGCAGGGGACACGGGTTCGTGCCCCGGTCTGGGAAGATCCCACATGCCGCGGAGCGGCTGGGCCCGTGAGCCATGGCCGCTGAGCCTGCGCGTCCGGAGCCTGTGCTCCGCAACGGGAGAGGCCACAACAGTGAGAGGCCCGCGTACCGCAAAAACAAAAAAACAAAACATGTATTCAGCCCCTTCTGTTTATAGGGCATTTGGTTAGGACCCAGAGACATGACACAAATCCTATTGTAGAGGACTTTACAGTTTAGGTGAGGAGGCAAAAATGCCTCTAGTTTGAATGGGAATATAGCTTGAATTCTTGTGATCTTTTTATTTATTTATTATTTTTGGCTGCGTTGGGTCTTCGTTGCTGCGCGCTGGCTTTCTCTAGTTGCAGTGAGCGGGGGCTACTCTTCGTTGCAGTATGCGGGCTTCTCATTGCGGTGGCTTCTCTTGTTGCGGAGCACGGGCTCTAGGCACACGGGCTTCAGCAGTTGTGGTGCGTGGGCTTCAGCAGTTGTGGTGCATGGGCTTCAGCAGTTGTGGCACGTGGGCTTCAGTAGTTATGGCTTGTGGGCTCAGTAGTTGTGGCTTGCAGGCTCTAGAGCGCAGGCTCAGTAGTTGTGGCTCACAGGCTTAGTTGCTCTGTGGCATGTGGGATCTTCCTGGACCAGGGCTCGAACCTGTGTCCCTTGCATTGGCAGGTGGATTCTTAACCACTGCGCCACCAGGGAAGCCCAGTTCTTGTGATCTTACTTCGCCAATTTTTAGAATAGGATAGTGTTAATGGATAACAGGGTTTCCAGTGATTTCTTAATGTGGCATTCGGTTTCATTCCCTAGCGAACAATTACCATTTTCTTTCATTAATTTAGTATGGCTCAGACGTTTTGAGGATGAGACATTTAAACATTTGATTATGAGTAGATCCTAACAGAAGTCATTAAGAATCATACATCTTTGACATACCCTGGGAAGACAGACGTTCTCCTTTTCACATGCAAGCACGCACACATGCACACACTCGATTTCATCTCATGCAGAGCGTCACATCTTCATGTCATTTAGTAGATGAACAAAAGCCAATGAAGGATGTAGATATCAATATCAGGGGATTGGTCAAAGGATTTGGAGTTTAGAGAATAAAAAAATGTCGGTATCTTTCAGTAATTTTGTTGCCTGGCAAGTTGTCAGTAAGCTGGAAATCTCTAGTCTTTCTTTTCCAGAGATGTGAGAGTTCACCCGATTCTGGCACCTTTTCTTTAAGACTCTTTTAAAGCCTTATCAAGCAATGTAGCATACTACCAACAGGGAAGAAATTCATTCATTTTTGCACCATTCACAGAAGAGCTGGAAATGAAATATTCAGTTGTGATCAGATGTGCAAACGGAAATGTGAAAACGATGAAAAATGATCTGGATAATTCTATCTGGAAATTTTCCTGAGGTATTCAGATGCCTAGAACAAAAACTGATTTTTCCTTTTGAATCATCTTATTTAAGCCAGCCCCATGACTTCACCCTGATGTCCCTTTGAAGTAGGCTCCACGTGGAAGGGCTCTGGGTGGACAGTTATGCTTTTGGAAGTACCATGACTTGCAGCTCCATTGAATCAAGTTCATCATCTTGGAGAGAACGGGCAGAGGTTTTCTCTTTGCCTTTACGTATCTTAGCAGCCTTATCATCCTATTAAACCACCAGGCCTTATTTATTCAGGTCACAAATAACTGAGCAGTGTAGAAATAATAGGATACTGGTGGCAAATTGTGTTTTTCTGCATCATGACTATAAATAAGTTACCTGAAATAACTTTTCAGAAGCCAATTGCAGTATAACGGTTTAAACCAAAATCCAATGAAAGGAAGTCACTTTTTTACATAATGCAGTCATGATTAAGAATGATAGTTTTTTCTTTACGTTGATAACCCCTAATCCTTAATCCTCCTCATGAGATTTGCTTTAATATCTAAAAATATGGACATTTCTGAAAATGGAAATGGAACTTGCAGTGGAGCTACAAACTCACTAGTAATTTCAGAGAATGTCCATGTGGGTCTTTTTCATATGATATTGGAAGTGTCTCATGACCCTACTTTGGATCGCATCCTAGGGGAACAAGACACATATCTGACCATATAAATGGGATAATTCATGTCTTGGTCCAAATTGGCACCATTAGTAGGCTTTCTGCCTTGGTTACTCCTTGTTTCATGTAAGTGCACTATGGGGTCAGGGAAGAAGCAGGCCAGTTTATCATTAAAACTCTGTTCCCTACATCGAGAAACTGAGAATGCAAAACAAAAGGAGCTGAACTTGAGAGTCACTGGCTGCAACCTGTTCCAGCATCACTCTTCCAGTCCCAGATCTCATGTAAACTTGTTAGGGCAACTTGGGCAACTCGGGACTCTGTAATCATTTGTTTATAACAGAGATTAATATTTTTAACCCCTGTAACCCCAGTTGTGGCATGAAATCATCACTTAACCAAAACCTCTTCAATACTTCTATTCATTTCTTTAATGAATAGCTGTTGAGCACCTGTTTTGTGCCAGGCATCATTCTGGGCACTGGGATACTGGTGAAAATGTTGGATGAAGTCCTAGTTTTCTTAAAGCTTACTTTCCAGTGGGAATAAAGACAATAAACAAACTCACATTGAGTCTATAAAGAAAATCAAATAGGATAAATGTGGTTGAGAGTGATGGGTGTGAGATGAGAAAAGGCCTCTCTGAGGGAGTGTTGAAGGAGATGGAGTCAGGTGGGGAAGGAGAAGAGCATCCCAAGCATTGGACACAGCAAGTGCAAAGGCCCTGAGGCAGCAGCAAGCTTGGCATGTGCAAGGCTCTGGAAGGAGCTCTTGTAGCTGGAGCCTAGTGAGCAAGGGAGGGAGAATGGAAGATGGGGAAGGAGGGGCAGGCAGGGACTGGGCTAGGAGGGATCTTGTAAGGCTTTGGTGAGGAGTTTGGATTTTATTCCGTGTGTAGTCAGAAGCTGTTGAAGGGTTAAAAAAATCATTCTAGCTAGAAGAATGACTGTGAAAATGGCAAGAATGGGATGAGGAAGACAATTTGGGCTATTTCAGGTAAGTCCAGGGGCTTAGGACTCAGGTGGAAATAGAAGTGGTTGATAACAAAATGTATTTTGGAGAAAGAGACAATAGGATATATAGATAGATTAGATGTGGGCGTGAAGGAAAAAGAGGTATTTGTCCCGAGCAACCTACTGAGGTGGGAAAGAACAGTTGTAGAGGGTGGAAATTAAGAGTTTGATTTGAACGTGGTTAGTTTCAGATGCTTATTGGACATCAAAACACTGAGATCAGATAAGTCAGAGCTGCAGATATAAATTTGGGCATCATTTGCCTATAGATGGTATTTGAAGACCAGAGACTGGACCAGCTGATCTAGGGGGAGAGTATAGATCCGAGAGAAGATGGTCAAGAACTGTGTCCTAGGTCACACCAATGTAGAGGTTGGGAAGAGGAGGAGGAGGAGCCAGCATGGCCGGTGGAAAGCTGGAGAAGTGAGGTGTTATGGAAACTAAAAGAAAAAGAGGTTTTAGGGAGGAAGTGTCTACCACTGCTGAGAGATACAGGAAGATGAGAACAGAGAGATGGGCCTTAGATTTGTCTCTTAAAGGTTGTAGGTGACCTTGAGCAGAGTGAGGCCCTTGCCCAGGATGACAAAGAGGATGAGATTCAATGTTTGTCTTCAAAGATCAGACAATGTAGCCACGGAGACAAAGCCAGTACTAAGCAGCCCTTCATTTTATGGCTGCACTTACCTTCTCAGAGGACCTGTGTTACTGTGGAAACCCAGAGTTGCTCTAGAATAATATTCTCTCTAGATTTAAGGGCCAGTAAAGGTCTGGTAGTCTGAATTGCCACTTTATGCCTTCTTGATGGGCAGCCAGATGTCAACATTTGCACAAACCTTTCCAGGGATAGAAGTTCACCTTATAAGAGAGTCCATTCTGTAGTGGCATGGCTTTGGTCTTTTTGAGAACATGGGTGATTTATTACGCCAGGATTTTAAATTTTATTGAAGTTTCAGGTGTACAGCATTATAATTTGACATCTGTATACACTACTAAGTGATCACTTAGTAGTTACAGGTCTAGTTACCATCAGTCACCATGCAGTTGACCTCCTTCACCCATTTCACCTGTGCCAGGATGTTTTCATGTATGTCTATACATTGTCTATACTTATTGTTTCTCCCTTTTCTCCTCCTACTGTGTGTGTGTGGGCAGGGGGAAGTGGGGAGTGGAAAGAACACCTTCTGAGTTGCTATACTGGCTCTGACACCCGCTAGCTGTCCAATTTTAGGCGAGTTGTTTTATTTTTTGGGTATTAGTCTCTTGATTAGTAAAGTGGGGACAACACCACATATTTCATGGGGCTATTATGGGATAGGGTGGGATGACCTGTGTAAAACACTCACCAGGTGCCTGGTTAAAGGCAGGTGTCAGCAGGTGTGCATCATTCTCCCACAGGGAGAATCCCGCAGGGATGTGGCTTGAAGCCAGATTGCTTGGGTTTGAATTCCAGCTCCATCCCTGTCAGCTGAATAGACTTGGGCAATTTCCTTAATCTCTCTGTGCCTTGCTTCCTCCTTTGAGGAATGGGTACATCCTAGTACTGACATACTTGGGTGAGGATTAAATGAAATAGTTCTGATAAAGTTCTTGAGACAGTGCCTGGCACATAGTCAGCATCCCGCAAATGTTTGCTTATTACGAGGGTGGTCTTTGAAGCCCTTCCAGGGCCTGGTCTGAGGAGCTGCCCTAAAGGCTCTAGTGTGTGGAATGGCTGAACAAAGTGACCAGATAGAGAAGGTGGGTCATTACCTAGATGGGTAAGCAGATCACAGATAATAATATGATTTTAGATGATCCTTTAAAAATTAAAATTTCAGAAGTTACACACAAAAACATTCTTATTGTAAAAAATTCAAGAAATGTAGAATTTTATCAAGTAAGAAGAAAAAGTCTCAGTTCTTAGACTTTCTCCTCCCCAGATCCTCACCTTCCCATATTATTTTCCGAATTTGTAGCTTACTCTTTGTGGTTCAGGTGTGTGTCCTCAGGCCCATAAGTTGAAAAACAAAATCTACTACCCATTAATCAATTAGAATTAATTAGAAATTAATTCTAAGCTAAGTTAGAAACTTACTATAAACCACTTGTTTGAAAAATAATTGCTTTATGCCCGAATTAAACCTTTTGTTTCCTCTTTCAAGGTGATGTGTGCAGAGTCAAGAGACTGCCCTTGAAGGAGTGCTTGGAAACAATGGGAAGAGGTGCCTTTTTCAAAAATTCTCTCCCGAGACTCTCTCCTATGCTATTTTCCTATTAGAGCTGAATTTCTTGGAGTTAAGGTATTATTGCCAGAAAGCCCCTGTAAAGTTGCAGGTGAGCACAGTTCCTCAACAAGGCCGCTTATGGGGAGGTGGGGCCCTGAGAATCCCGAGATGCTCTGTCCATGTCAGAGTTTGACCTCTGGGCTCATCCTGCTCAAGGAATCGGAGACCTAGCTCTGACTTGGAAGCTTGAACCCTCTTGCTACTACTTGATTTTGTCATGCTCTGGTTCTTCAGTGAATGTTCCTCTCTTCAGACTTCTTTTATATTTTGAAAAAACAGTAGGAGGAGCTCTTTGGTTGGGCTGAGGCTGTATTCTTTCATAATAAATTTTTATTTCTAAGGCACTGTGCACAGACCTAGAGACATTTTGCTGTGGTCAGTTTTTATCTCTTTTTAAAAAATAAATAGAAAGGGCCACGTGAATTTTTATTAAATCATCGATCTAAAAACAAAGCCCGTGATAACAGAATGTTGTCCCGTATTTTCTAATAATGCTTTATTGCTAACATTTTCTTATTATCCTAAAAACTACTTACTTTTCTCCTGATTTTATGATAATTTAAAACCATCGGTTGGAACATTATTATAGCTGTTTTAGATCTGATGGTTTATTTTGGGACTGGAGTCACATCTTTTGGAAAAACATGATTTTTTTTGTGTGTGTGTGGTACGCGGGCCTCTCACTGTTGTGGCCTCTCCCGTTGCGGAGCTCCGGGCGCGCAGGCTCAGGAGCCATGGCTCACAGGCCAAGCCGCTCCGCGGCATGTGGGATCCTCCCGGACCAGGGCACGAACCCGCGTCCCCTGCATTGGCAGGCGGACTCTCAACCACCGCGCCACCAGGGAAGCCCCAAAACATGATTTTATATTCATAGATGTTGTTGGTTTCCTAACCAAATCTTTTAATTTTTTATAACATTTTGATTCTTTTATTTGCCTAAATATTTATCAGTAAACCAAGGCTTAGTGCTTAAGTGTCCTTGTATTTAGGACAATAAATTTCATATTGCTAATTCAGGGATTCCCCATCTAGTTGATCATAATAAATGTGAATCCTCACTGATTGAAATCTGGGTAGATGCTGCTGTTATGATTCCCTCCCTCTCTGAGGTCAGTATTTTCTGTGGAAGTTAGTAGCTATTAAATTCTACCCCTATGAGCACTCCTATCTTTTCAAATGATTATGATGTTTTGATGGAATAAAGAGCAGTTCTCACAGAGAAGTGTGACTGGAAAAGAAGTTCATTCATTCAGTTATGTATCAGTGAACAAATATCTGTTAAGAACTGGGCACCACACTAAGTCATAGCTGTCTTAGCTCAGGTTCCCCCCAAAAGCAGAGGTTTTATTTTGGGAAATAAACAAGAGTGGGAACTGGAAACAATGAAATAGGAAGGACACAAATTGTTACTGAACTGACTTACCACTGTGGGCAATGAGGGTTCAATCCCACTGGGCACCCTCTAAGAAGCTGTGTAGGATGCCCCTCAGAATTGTCCACTTGAGATATGGAAGTGGACAGCAGTCAATCCCTTGAATAAGGATTGTCCTTGGGACGTTAACTCCCTCCACTTCCAAGTTTGTGTAAGGATCAGAACGGCCGAGTGACTCCTGGGGTCCCCTAGCAGAGGCCGAGGCCTCCCAATAGAAAACCAGAGATACTGGTGAAGCTGAGGGACTATGCTGTCCGTTTTCTCCTGCTGGCTGCTGTGGCCCAGGCTGAACTAAAAAGTGGGCCAAGAGACGTGAGCTAAGGCAGAAGAGGAGTCTGATAAAACAGTCCACGCACTCATGAATCTTATTGTGTAGTGGTAGACTTAGACAATAGGCAACTACTAAAATACAATGTGACAAGTGATAAGAAAAAAGGGAGAGTTTATCAGCTAGAACTGTGTTGGGCTACATATAACAGAAACTCAACAGTAGTAGCTTAATTCAATGGAAGTTTATTTTTCTCATGGAACAAGAAGACCAGAGGAAGGCAGTCCGGGGCTGGCACTAATGCTCAAGGAAGTCAGATAGCACCAGGATCCATCTAACTTCCTGCTCTTCCATTCTCAGTGTCTGGCTTCCATTCTCATAGATGCAAGATGGTTGTTCTACGTCTGGGTGCCCTGTGTTCTAGGCAGGGGGTCAGGAAAAGGGTAAATGGCAAGGGCATTGGCCAGCTAAATCTGTTTTTATCAGGAAAACCATAGCTTTCTGGAAGCCCCACCCAATAAAATTCTACTTCCATATCATTGAGCAAAGTAGGTCACATGCTCACTCTTAGCTCAAGGGAGTCTGGATGATGAGTATTTTTACATGGACACCTTGTACACTGTACAGAATTGGAGTTCGGTTAGTGAGGAGAGGAGAGAAAGGATATTGAGTAGACAACCTATGGTTTCTGCCTCAGAAATCTAGAGTGCTATGGGGCCAGGAAGGAGAGACCCCAAACTTGGACTGGGATGGAGAGAGGTGGTCAGAGTAGGTCCTTAAAGATGACTCTTGAGCTAGGTCTTGAAAGATAAGTTAGATTAGCCAAGTAGAGAATATGTGAGCTTGTGTTGGTGCATGGTGGCAGGGGGCAGAGGTAGGGATGAATGGAAGGACCATCTAGACATTATGTAGAAGAATATGGAAATATGAAAGATTATAAGCACCTAAGAAGCATTTCAGAGAGATACAACATAGCTAGAAAATTAAGGGCAAATGGGTAGTGGTGAGATACAATTCTGACAGGTATTCTAGAATCAGTCTAGACTACAATGGACCTTGTAGGATCATAATAAGGAATTTGGATTTTATATGGAAGGTTATGTGAAGTTGTTGAAGTATTTTAAACAGGCAGGTAATGTTAGGTGAGCCAACACAGGTTGTGAAAGAATTCACAGAAATATTAGCAAGAGGAGAAGAGAGTTTTTATTCACTTCCCAAGAGAGGAAAGGGGCCAGATGCATACAGCGGCATTGGCACCCAAGGGTGGGGATTTGAGTCTTTTACTGGGCTTCACAGAGTTGATGTCTACTCTGGTCCACAGCAGTACCTGGGCTGGCTGTGTCTCTATAGGATGTGGTTTTTCAGAGAATAGACTTGCAGTCTTCAGTAATTTTCCAGTTCTTGGGTGTCTGAAAGAGACTTAATAGGGGCCCTTGACAGGTGTTACTCCATTTTGAATCGTGTTAGATGGCTTACAGGTAATGTTATAAGATCTATATTTAAAAAAAATCAACCTGAAAAAGTTTTGGAGAGTGGACTGGGGGACTCAAGGCTGGCAATAACCAAGCACTTGCCATAATCCAAGGAAAAAATGGTGTGGACTTGAACTAACAAGGATAGAGAGAAAAGGGCAGGTTCAAGAAATATTTTGGAGACAGAATTGATAGGACTTGGTGGACATCTGTATGATGCAATTTCTCTAATCCAGCAACACAGGAGGAGGAGTAGCTTTTGAGGGGAAGATGGATGAACATGCTGAGGTGGAGGCTCCTATGGGACAGTCAAGAGAATGTTGGGACTGGCACCTTTGCAAGATATTTGAGCTGGAATCCTAGGTTGGAGGTCATTGGTATATGGGTGTCATTGCCATGACTGAGGTCCTTCAGATCGTGGAGCATAAGAGAGAAATAAGAAGAGCATGATGGGAGCGCCCAAGGGCACACTCACATTTAGAAAATGGAACGCAGAAGATAAGCCCATAGAAGAGGCAGAGAATGAAGGCCAGAGAGATACAAGTAGCTCCAGGAGACGGTGATGTACTAACAGCCAGGGAGGGGAGAGATTCAGGGTCTGGTGTAGTGGTAAACGGCATGAACTTCAGAGTCAGGCAGACCTCATCTGCAGTCCAGATTCTAGCCATTACTAATTATGTGATCTTGAAACCAAGCAGGACTCTGTGGGGCTCCTGGGCACAGGAGCCTTTTTTGTCCCCCATTTCTTGTAGGTAAGACTCCAGCCTCCATGACCTCCCCTGAGTTCCAAAGTGCAGATTCTCAACCAGTTGCTAATCAAGGGAGGAGCAGCCAAGAAACCACCTGAGGCAAGATTAAAGGGGCCAGAGAAGCTCAACAAGATTAGGAGACAACCACCTGAGAGGAGATTAAGGCAGTGCAGGCCTTTACACACCCTAATCTTATCAGAAACCCCAGCCAGGACCACTGCTATAAAGACCCTCATTAAATCCTCCCCCCCCCGCCCCGGGGGTGGGGGGTGGGCGGGGCAGGTGACACAGTTTTGAGCCGCTGTGCCCCCTTCGCCTGGCAAAGCAATGAAGCTCTTTTTTTCTACTTCACCCAAAACTCTGTCTCTGAGATTCGATTCGGCAGCGGTGCACAGAGGCTGAGCTTTCAGCATCAATCTCAGTTAAATCTATTTAGCCTCTTTATGCCTCATTTTGTTTCCTCAAAATGAGGAATGTTTACCAGTCCGTTTCCTCCTTTTGAAAATGGAGACCATAATAGTTCAACAGTACCTACCTCAACATTGTTTTGAAGATTAAATGACACGATGCATACAAAGTGCTCAGGACTGTGCCTGGCACAGAGAAAGTTCTCAAAGTATGGTAGCTATCCTATTAATATGATCTTAGAAGTATCTTCTCAAGAGTGTCAGGAGAGTCAGACGGATCAGAAGAATGACATTGAAAAAGGCTGGAAAACGTCCACTGTGATTCAAAGAAGTCTTTGGGAACCTTGATGAGGTTACATGGCGCCGTGGAGAAAGAAGCCAGAACAGGTGGGGGGAGGAGACTAGCGGGGATAAATGGGTTTTGAAGGGGTAGATGGTGATGGGCATACAGGAGTTCATTGTACTGTTCCTCTACTCTTCTGGATATTTGAAGATCTCAGAGATTTTTTAAAAGACCATCTATTATAAAAAATATTTTACTTTTCCTCCAAAATATACACTTGATAGAAATAGCAGAAGCCCTTAGTGAGTAGAGGACTCAGTCTTCTCCTGATGGAGAGAGCTATGTGTAACCCAAGTAGAATGATTTCCAGAGTTAGGATGTTGCCAGAGGGAAACTCAATGGTTTGTATCTATCAATCAAACTCAGATTATGTATGAGTCAATCTCCACACCAGCGTGGGCTTTAGAGTCAGACTGTGGTATTCAAATCCTGGCTCCACCATTTGGCAAACTGTGAGATCTTGGTGACTCGCTTAACCACTCTGTGCCTCGGTTTCAGAAATTTATAAACTAAGGGTAAGAGCTCCTACCTCACGTGGTTGTTAGGAGCTAACCCATGAGCTAATCCATATAAGGTGCTTAGAACAGTGTTGGAAACATACCAAGTGCTCAAAACTCTTGTATGTCTTTCTATATATAATTCTATCTTTCTATGTAATCTAACACTTTTCCACTTAAAAAAATCTTATATTAATTTTTTTCCCTAAGGGAATTCAGTAGTGATGCAGTCTTTCTCACCCTTGTCCCTCTCAGGACAGTGGCAAGTATAACAGTGATATTTCTTCTGACCCCATATGCTCACAACCCCTACCATGTACACATACATCACAAAAACACAGTACCCCCTACCCCAACCGTTACTGAAGCTGTCAGCCTTGAAAAGTTTCTATTCCACCTTTAAGACTGTCAGATATCTTTGTGGTGGCGGCCCAGGGATAGGTCCATTCAAGTGGGAAGCTGACCTTTTTGGCCTAGTCCAAGTCCCTCTGGGGGGTGAGCATTCATACAAACCCTCAAGAAGCTGGCTGGATGTAGTCAAGTGTGGGAAGGAAGAAATTCTTTCTAATGAGTACCTCCATGGAGCACCTCAGCCTGTGGTTTGTGACCACTATTCACTCTCCCATGTATGAAGGGAGGATTGAGCTGAAACTGAGCACCTTTTATTTTCATCAAAGGAATGCGCTTATTAAGTCCTACTGTTTCCTACGATGGTCAACCTGTTTCTCTGGTGTGGCATGCTCACTCCCCTTTCTTCACCTTACAAATCCTATCTATCCTCTAAAGTCAAGTCTTGAGTGTGAGGGAATAAGTCAAAGAGACCTCTTCCAGGAGAAGCAAGAGACCCATCCATGTAGCAGTCACATGGAAGAAGTTCCCCTGAGACAGACGTCGCTTCATTGAGACAGCCGACACCCTCTTAGTAGGACAGGCTGCCCTGTGTTCCAGGGATGTGTGAGCTCCCAAATCTCAGCGGCCCACCGCAGAAAGCTTTCTTTCTTGCTCAAGAAGCATGTCCAGGGCTTCCCTGGTGGCACAGTGTGTGAGCGTCCGCCTGCCGATGCAGGGGACACGGGTTCGTGCCCCGGTCCGGGAAGATCCCACGTGCCGCGGAGCGGCTGGGCCCGTGAGCCATGGCCGCTGAGCCTGCGCTTCCTGAGTCTGTGCTCCGCAACGGGAGAGGCCACAACGGTGAGAGGCCCGCGTACCAAAAAAAAAAACCATGTCTAGTTTGAGCGGGCAGTGGCGGGACACGGGCTGTGGGGTAGGGTGCCGGTGGAGCTCTGCCCCTCACAGGTGCTCAGGGACCAGCCTGACAGCAGTTCAGCTTGTCCTAGCAGCACAGCAGAGAGACCAGAAAGCGGCTCGAGGACTGTAGTCTTGTCGTCACCGCCTCAGCCTTCAAGTGGCCCAAGTCACTTCTCACATTTTATTGGCCGGAACCAGTCACATGGCCCCTTCTAACTGCAAGAGGCCTGGGAAGTATGCTCTTCCGACTGTCCAGGAAGAAAAAGACATCTGTATATGGATGAGGAAGGGCGAGGTCTATCAAAGCACGTACCTACTTAGGTCGCTGGGGTTGCTGCTCATAAGGGCAAGAGTGACGTGAAGGATTGCGGGTTTCACTCTCAGAAACAACAGAGATGTCGTTGAGTCCTTTGGGGGCTGGCAAAGTATACCTGGATATATCTGGCCTTTGTATAACACAATCTCACCATCCACGGAAGCCTGAAGCCTCAAACAGATGGCTGAGAATGGGCTGTGCTACCAGACAGACTGACTAGGGCTGGCAGCAGAGGAAAATCAGAATCACCCAGCCCTCAGTCACGGGCCACAGGACGAGCTCTAAGCTCCAAAACCAGGGCACCGAGGCGCCATTGTTTTGGTTAGTAATTTGTCCTTTACCATAACATTTGGCTTCAGCTGGCAAACAGTAACTCTGAGCAATAATAAATCAATCAAGAGTCAGTTGTCCAGTAGTTTAGATTTTGAAATTTAAATATAGGCAAATGCTAATTTATTCATTTATGCCCGTCTAACTGCTCAGACATGGAAATGTACTCTTTCTTATAAATGGAAAATAGCAACCAAAGTGCCCTTGGCAAAGAAGCAGCTCCTCCCCTCCCCAAGAGGTAACTGTAAAATAAGACTTGAATTGGCTTTGAATATTTACATTAAAAGTTTTTTTTTTAAAACAAACAAAGTTAAAAACGTTATTAAAAAATGAACCAGGGGGCTTCCCTGGTGGCGCAGTGGTTGAGCGTCCGCCTGCCGATGCAGGGGACGCAGGTTCGTGCCCCAGTCCGGGAGGATCCCACATGCCGTGGAGCGGCTGGGCCTGTGAGCCATGGCCGCTGAGTCTGCACGTCCGGACCCTGTGCTCCGCAATGGGAGAGGCCACAGCAGTGAGATGCCCGCGTACTGCAAAAAAAAAAAAAAAAAAAAAAAGAACCAGGAATGAAGGAAGTCTGATCAGGTGGGTGGTGTTAGTAGAAAGCATTTGGATAATTTCATTACGTAACTGAGCCAAGAATTCTAGTGGTGTGGAATCTTCAGAGGCAATGTCCTTTCAGAGCAGAATTCCCTGTTCTTTGATGACATGAAGCCTTTCTTTTTGCTAGTAGAGGATGATGGTGAGCACACGCCCTGCCCAGTAGGAAACCCAACTGGAGTGATGTGTGAGACCTTCTCCAGTGGGTGGATAAATGATGGTAACACATTCCTCCAAATTGTTTATCTTTTAAAATTACCTAGAGGCTGGGACACCAGGGGTCTCGAGAGAGTGTCAAGGGGGTCCATAGACCATTCACTGCTGAAATGACTATGAACCCAATTTCTTTTCTTTCCTCACTTTTAAACATGTGAATTTGGAAGCAGTCTATTCTAGATGAGAATCTGAAGCTGATCCCATGCAAAAATGAGCTGTAACCCCAGCTGACTGCTTTATGTTTTCACCAGAGCTTTTCTTTTCCATGTGGCTGGCAGAAAGAATACATTTAACTGAGGCTTAATATTTGCAAATTATCCATTTCAGTATTTTTCTTTTTTTTTTTTTTTGGGGTACGCAGGCCTCTCACTGCTGTGGCCTCTCCCGTTGCGGAGAACAGGTTCCAGACGTGCAAGCTCAGCAGCCATGGCTCACGGGCCCAGCCGCTCCACGGCATGTGGGATCTTCCTGGACTAGGGCACGAACCCGCGTCCCCTGCATTGGCAGGTGGACTCTCAACCACTGCGCCACCAGGGAAGCCCCATTTCAGTATTCTTGCAGACCTAAAAATGTAACCTCAGCAACTGGGTGGGCTGCAGACATCTGGGCTGGCAGGGTTGAACTTGGGTCCAACCAGGCAGAAACGTTGATCAGTTGAGAGAGATGATGAAGGTTCTGATCTGATGGGCAGGAATGGCCCCAATGGTGAGGAAAGTTTGAACTGGGGATTGAGTTCATAGGTGGCCAGTTCATTAATAGATTATTTCTAGTTGTAACAACTTTTGCTCCTCTTGTAACTGAGGTCTAGAATGAATACTCTGAAAGCAAGGACTCCAGTAGGTCATGATATGTTTGCTCACGTTCTGTTCCGAGGCAAGTCATATGGCTGTTCCCAAGGTAAGTTCCATCCGTGGAGATGGTGGGAGAGGGAGGGAGGGGTTTGAGCAATGATCTAAACCAGCATGGAAAGCCACAGGTGAGGCGCACAGAAGATGCCCCTCCACCCTCTCTGCAGAGCAGAACGTGAGTAGGGGCAAGTCCTGGTGTAGTGGGGGAGGGATGGAGAAAGCCTTTTAGGGGCCCCGCATGGCCTGGCTGTTCTGTTGAGCTGAGTCTCCACACTACGTATTGGAGACCTGACCAGCACTTGGAGGACCAAATATTTTTAGTCCATATAATAGTTATTAATATGCCAAGGATATATTTACATCAATGAATATCATTTATTGAGCCCCTACTATGTGCCAAGCCTCATGATTATTTCAGAGGTCAACAAACTTCATCTGGGGAGGGCCAAAAAGTAAATATTTCAGGTTTTGCAGGCCATGAGGTCTCTGCTACAACTATTCGACTCTGCTGTTGTAGTGCGGACGCAGCCTAGACAACACAAAATGAACGAGTGCTGCTGTGTTCCAGTATCACTTCAGTTGTGGACTCTGAAATTTGAATTTTACACAATTTTCACATCATGAAATATTACTATTCTTTTGATTAAATTTTTTTTTTTTAAATGTAAAAGCCATTCTTACGTTGTGGGCTAAAATAATAGATGGTGGACCAGATTTGGCTCAGCATCCATAATTTGCTTACCCCCTGCTTATTCTCATTAAATCTTCACAATAACCCTCACACAGTAGTTACATTATCCCTTGTTATAGATAAATATTGCAGAAGTTTAGTCCGCTAATCTCTGGCAATCAGATATCACACCAAGAATTTAGTGGGATTTTTTTGTTTTTGACTAACAACATGTTTGTAAGGTGTCATAGAACAACACGAGTTTCCAGTGTTTTCTGAGGATATTTTATTTTATTTATTTATTTATTTATTTTTTTGATGTGGACCATTTTTAAAGTCTTTATGGAATTTGTTACAATATTGCTTCTGTTTTTTTTGTGTGTGTGTTTTGTTTTTTTTGGCCACGAGGCATGTGGGATCTTAGCTCCCCGACCAGGGATTGAACCCACACCCCTTGCATTGGAAGGCGAAGTCTTAACCACTGGACCTCCAGGGAAGTCCTCTATGAGGATGTTTTAAATGTCACCTATACCACAGAAAGAAAATACATTTATCTTATTTTTCATGATTTTAAGTGCATTGTTGATGCTTAAGTTATTTGACTATGACAGATAACAAATAATTTATTTTAGACATCTCTTCCATTTAATTATGTTTTATTTAGTCTAATGTTAAAACGTACTGATTTCTCCTGAATACATTCTGAGGGGAGAGGTGGGTGGTTGTGAGGGATGGCAGGGGATGTCAGTGTAAGATGAAAACTTTGCCATTTTATATGCAGTTAATTGAGAGATGACTAAATGTAGACAGATATGAATGCATGTGCATGCAAACACACACACCACACACACACATACACACACTCTCTCTCTCCCTCTCCAGAGAAAGAATTCCCTTCCTGAACTTGGTAAAAAGTGGAAAGCATATGAAAGGAGATTTTCTCTCTTTTACATATTCAGTATAGTACATTACTGATGCCTCAGTGAGTTTAAACAAAACAACTGGACTCATAAGAATTCATACATATTTCCAGCATATTACATTTTACACTGTAATAAAATTCCTTTATAATATGGATTTTTTGGTTAAATGGGTTTAGATAGAATATAAGCCAAATAATGTTCCTTGAAACACAGTCTCTGCATACAATAAAGATCTGACACGTCTCAGATATTAGCTTTAGCTGCCAGAATACTCCTACATTAAAAAATTTAAAACTTCAAACTTAAATAATAGGCAATTAAAAAGTTTCAGAATGCATCCATTGCATATGACGAAGGCATTTAGACCCAAAGGGCCATAGACAAAGACTGAAGAATCTCCTGTGCTAATGAACAACATATCCACAATTTGCATGTTTAAAACAATGTAACTTGCCCAGTATGGCTGTATCGAATTGCATATCACAACATCGGTGGGTAATTATGCTTTCTGTGAGAAAAATTTGTTCCAAAGTCAACATGTCATCTTGCTGTCAAATAATCCCACCGATTGCTATAAACAGAGCTGGAGAAACTGTGCTGTGACTGAGAAGATGTGATGTGAATCTTGCTCGTTACCCGAGACATGACTTCCACTGTAATTATGTACCTATCACAATAGTTTCCTTCTGCCATCTCCTGCTTACCTGCTGCCACACACACAACTCATTAGCATTCGGTCAATACAGGACCATACGTGCAGTTAACCTCTGAGCAGAGTGAGGTCGTTACTTCATTATGATAGGTTCTGTAATAACACAACAACTTGCATCATGGATTAATATTTCCCTTTTCTTCATTTATGGCTAAATTAGTAATTAGTGTAACACCTGGGTTCCATTAAATTCTGGTTGGTCTGATCTTGTGTTGAGAATTCAATTGGCTTAGGGAAACTTCAGAACCCTCTTGCCAAGGAAGAGCTACATTCCTGTCTGGCTACATCTACTTTAAAAAAGTAGAAAAAATGTTTGGCATCAGGTCCGGTGATGAATATGAAAGTCACTGGTGATATGTTATGAACCGAAGGAACATATGGTCTAGAAAGTCCATTGCAGTCTTTGAAAATTGAGATTGGATTAAACTAGATGAAAGTTCTAACAACTTGTTTATTGCAGTGAGAAACTTGAGTCTGAGTTCATTCTGGTGTTTCTACCCAAAGTACAGATCTAAAGTCTGGGTTTTATTTTCATAGTCCTTTAGTGCAGCATCTCATTCCATTTGGTAAACTGTTGTCAACATCTGCATTCTTTTTCCTATAAGAAGTTATTTGACTTTCTAAGTTGAGAATAGAATTATTATAGCAAGACACTTTTTTTGTTTTTGCAGTACGCAGGCCTCTCACTGCTGTGGCCTCTCCCACTGCGGAGCACAGGCTCCGGACGTGCGCAGGCTCAGTGGCCATGGCTCACGGGCCTAGCTGCTCCGCGGCATGTGGGATCTTCCTGGTCCGGGGCATGAACCTGTGTCCCCTGCATCGGCAGGCGGACTCTCAACCACTGCGCCACCAGGGAAGCCCTATAGCAAGACACTTTTAAGAAGCAAAGTTCACTTAAAAAAAAAATCTCTCATTATAAAGAATAACAAAAGTCAGGGAGAGGCAGCAAGACAGCTAATGTTTCTGAGAATCTCTATTAACCTTTGGTGTCTATGCCCATTACTGTTTTTTTCTTCCCAACAATTCTGGAATATTGTTTAGAAATTCTACGGTAATTAGTGGACCATTTTACAAAGCTTTACTTTATGTTTCTGTGGCTGTCTTTGGAATGAAAGTTTGAATTAACTTGGCATGCTTACAATGTTCACCATAGGCAGCTGAGTAAAATTCCTAAAGATATGAGAGCAGCAAAAATCACAGATGGAGGCCATCTTTAAAAATAGGTACTTTCTCTGGGGCAAGTATTCTAGGAGATGCTCCAGAGAGTCTTTTTAAACTCTGCAAGGTGGGTGTTATTGTCCCAGTTGGAGATAAGGAAACTGAAGTTTCTAGAGATTAAATGATCTGCTTAAGGTCACACACCCAGAAAGTGATGGAGTCAGAATTTAAAACCAGGTCAGCCTGACAGAGAGCCAATGCTCTTTCCATCATGATACATCTTACTGCACTATTCATTCATAATACATCCAAGTAGAAGAGGACAACAATTGCGTGCTTATATCAGAAAGAAGAGACAAAAGCAAATACTAAGAGGCAAGAATTTAAAGTGAATAAAATAACTTGAATTTATGATTATATAGAACAGCATGCACCCAGACCTACACACGGCATTATTTGACAAGGGTACCTTTCAGTGCCCTAAGTAGATATTCAGGTATCTTCTAAGTGTCAAATTTTCCGAATGGATAGACTACACTTTATTTTTCAGGACCTGGTGTTTCACACTTAGGCATGGTTTTGGATTGTTTTTGGTTGGGAGGGTATGTTGCATTAGAAAGTAGCAACTCTTAGAAAAGTATAATACTGCAGTTCATCAACAGGTTATGCTGTGGATATTGCATCCAAATAAGAAAAGAGGGTTATGCCAGTTATCAGTTTATTGCCTCTCAACTTCAGATCCATCCATTATTGCCTGATCTATGAAAATGGAATAGGGCTCTTGAAATATTTCTCCTGTGCCAACTGGCATGATGTTAAACTTCGTCGGTAGAGGATGCTAGAGGGATACTGGGGGGAGAATTTTTTTCTTTCTTTTTTCTTTTCTTTCTTCCTTTATTCTTTTCTTTCTTTCTTTCTTTTTTGGTCCTGGTTCCAGAGTGTTCTCTTGGCAGGCTTCTGCCCTCTCTGTGACTTCTATCTTACAGGCTGGCAGTGCAGGGCCCAACTTTCTTCAGTACTCAGTTTCTGCAGTACATGGCCTCTCCAGCACCCAGCTCGTTTAGTGAATGCCTCCTCCAGTGTTTGGCTCCAGAAATGAGTGCATAGCAACCAACGGTATCCAGCAACCAGAAGCTTTCCTTGGTAGCTCCCTGTGCAGCTTTGCATCTCCCTGTGAATTGTTTTCTCTGGCACCTCAGAGGGTGGATTTCCAGCAAGTTCCAACAGTAATGGCACCTCAGCAACTCCCCTCAATCCAGTGAGTGATGACTGTGCTCTCTTGACAAGGTACAGATCTCAGCCCTAGGAGGACGGGGAGCTCTTCCTTGGGCACTGTATCTCAGCCCTAAGGGTAGTCACTGCTCCTTACGTCTGCAATTCCTATATTCTTTTGAGTTTACTTCTTACTAGTTACACTCCATTATCTAATCTTCTGTTATAAACGTTCCTTGTTAAAATTACTGTGTGATTTCTGTCTCCCAGTTGGACATTGACAGATACAGTTGAGTAGCAGTGCTTGAGGAGTGAGGCAATGCCTGGATATTGCAGAAATGTTTAGTTTTCTAGGAAGTGTACAGATGGGCTTTGAAAATGGGGGTGGGGTGAGAGAGGAAGAATTTTTTTTAAAGATTTTTTTTTTTTTGAAGTGGAACATTTTTAAAGTCTTTATTGAATTTGTTACAATATTGTTTCTGTTTTATGTTTTGGTTTTTTGGCCACAAGGCATGTGGGATCTTAGCTCCCTGACCAGGGATCGAACCAGTGCCCCCTGCATTGGAAGGCGAAGTCTTAACCACTGTACCACCAGGGAAGTCCCCAGAATTTTTTTTTTTTAATTAATTAATTAATTTAGTTGGTTTTGGCTGTGTTGGGTTTTCACTGCTGTGCGTGGGCTTTCTCTAGTTGCGGTGAGCGGGGGCTACTCTCTGTTACGGTGCGCGGGCTTCTCATTGCGGTGGCTTCTCTTGTTGAGGAGCACGGGCTCTAGGCGCGCGGGCTTCAGTAGTTGTGGCACGCAGGCTCAGTAGCTGTGGCACACGGGCTTAGCTGCTCCATGGCACGTGGGATCTTCCTGGACCAGGGATCGAACCCATGTCCCCCGCACCGGCAGGTGGATTCTTAACCACTGTGCCACCAGGGAAGGCCCCCCAGAATGTTTTGATATTTGATAGGTTTTGGACTGGAAAGATGATTCAAGGGAAGATGAATTCTTAGGTGGGAGCATGGGTTCTCTGCGGTGTGATTTTCCCATCTCAGAGAAAAAGCCAAAGGCTTCACAGTGGCTTACAAGGCCTGTCATGGCCTGATCACCCTCTTACTCTGACCCCACCTCCAACGGCTCACTTCAGGGCCTCCAGGTACACTGGTCTCTTTGTGGTCTTTGAACACTCCAGGTGAGCACCTGCCTCAGTGCCTTACACCTACTGCTCCTTCCTGGAGTACTTTCCTCCAGATACCTGCCTGACTTACATCCTTTCTCCCCGCCAGTCTTTGCTCCATTGTCACCTCAGGGAGGCCCTTCCTGATCACTCTCTTTAAACTTGCAACCTTGACCTGGCACTCCCTTTCCTCTATCAACCTTCCCTTACTTATTCTTCTCCATAGCACTTGTCAACTTCTAAGATGCCACAAAATTTACTTATTTATTTTGTCTATTGTTTCTCTCTCTCTCACAAAAATGAGGCAAGGATTAAAAAAACTTTTTGTTTTCAGTCTTGTATCCCCAATATCTAGAACTGTGCCTAAATATTTGTGGATAAATGAATGGATGAGCCCCTTATATTACTAGGCCAAATATAATTCAAACTTAACATACTTTATCTGTAATTTTTACTCATATCTGTGTGTGTGTGTGTGTGTGTGTGTGTGTGTGTGTGTCTTCAATTATATAACCAGAATTAAAGAGATGATAGACTTTGTGTTATGGACAGCCCATATTTCTTGAATGAGGGATTACTATGATTGACTTGCTTTTAAGTGGTATTTTAAAATTAATGATTTCACAAAAAAGCATGGTGTTGGCACAGAAACAGATACATGGATCAGTGGAACAGAATACAGTGCCCAAAAATAAACCCACACATCTACGATCAATTAATCTTTGACAAAGGAGGCAAGAATATACAATGGGAAAAAGAAAGTCTCTTCAGCAAGTGGTGTTGGGAAAGTTGGGCAGCTGCATGTAAATTAATGAAGTTAGAACACTCCCTCCCACCATACACAAAAATAAACTCTAAATGGCTTCAAGACTGAGACATAAGACATGACACCATAAAACTCCTAGAAGAGAACATAGGCAAAACATTCTCTGACATAAATTGTGCCAATGTTTTCTTAGGTCAGCTTCTCAAGGCAATGGAATACAAACAAAAATAAACAAATGGGACCTAATCAAACTTACCAAGCTTTTGCACAGCAAAAGAAACCATAAACAAGATGAAAAGACAATCTACAGAATGGGAGAAAATATTTGCAAATGATGCAATGGACAAGGGCTTAATTTCCAATATATACAAACAGCTCATACAACTCAACAACAAAAGAAACAAACAACCCAGTTGAAAAATGGGCAGAAGACCTAAACAGACATTTCTCCAAAGAAGAAATACAAGTGGCCAATAGGCACATGAAAAGATGCTCAACATCGCTAATAGAGAAATGCAAATCAAAACTACAGTGAGGTACTACCTCACACCAGTCAGATGGCCATCATTAAAAACTCTACAAGTAACAAATGCTGGAGAGGGTGTGGAGAAAAGGGGACCTCACGCACTGTTGGTGGGAATGTAAGTTGTTATAGCCACTGTGGAAACAGTATGGAGGTTCCTCAGAAAACTAAAAATAGAATTACCGTATGATCCAGCAATCTCACTCCTGGGCATATATCCAGACAAAGCTCTAATTAAAAAATATACATGCACCCCTATGTTCACAGCAGTATTATTCACAATAGCCACGACATGGAAAAAATCTAAATGTCCATTGAGAAATGAATGGATAAATAAGATGTGGTACATATATACAGTGGAATACTACTCAGCCATAAAAAGAATGAAATAATGCCATTTGCAGCAACATGGATGCAACTAGAGATTGTCATACTAAGTGAAATAACTCAGAAGGAGAAAGACAAATACCATATGATATCACTTATATGTGGAATGTAAAATATGACACAAATGAACCTATCTATGAAAGAGAAACATAGAGAAATGGACATAGAGAACAGACCTGTGGTTGCCAAGGGCCGGGGGGAGGGTGGGGTGGGATGGAGTGGGAGGTTGGGGTGAGCAGATGTAAGCTATTACATATAGAATGGATAAACAGCAAGGTCCTACTGTGTAGCACAGAGAACTATATTCAATATCCTATGATAAACCATAATGGAAAAGAATATTTAAAAAAGAATGTATATATGTATAACTGAATCACTTTGCTGTACAGCAGAAATTAACAAAACATTGTAAATCAACTACACTTCGATTAAAAAAAAGAAAAAATAAAATTAATGATTTCAGTGGACATTTATCATTTTTGCCCCCACCTGCTATTTCACTTAATAGCACCCCAACTTTGCATTGATGGACTATCAATCAGTGACATGATGACCCCTGACCCAAGCCAGGTGGCTGGAGGCATTTATGTTCTTGAAAAGAGTGATCTAAAGACCCCGAATGGCCGGCACTATTTATCTCTGCAGCACTCCCTGAAGTGACCATTCATCGTGTCCGGCTTCTGTTTTCTCCAGGGTTGCTCTAGTTCCTGCCCTTTCTGAATCTGTTTGTTCCACATTTTGTTCCATTTTGTGAGTTACCTTCTCTTTCCATACAGTCTTTTTCTGCTTAAGTTCCCCAGGCAGTTTCTATTTCTTGCAGCTAGGTCATCTTAATTGATAAAATAATTCACTTTCTCACAGGAGGAGAATCTGTATCTTATTATACAGATTGAAAACAATATGCCCGGATCACTTATTCTGTAGAAAATACGTTTTTTAAGATACTGAATATTTAACATAAAGCTGACAACTTTTGATAGTATATTTCAATCCTGATAGACTAAATGCATTTAGGCAAATGAGATCAAGAAGTAGGAATGATGTAACTTCTGCTCACGTTATATTAGATACAACATATTATACTTTGGATGCCTCCTCTAGATTTCTTGTCACCTTCAGTAATTTTAGAACGAATGATTCATACACTTAGACACAAGTAAAGAAGGGCTTAGTTGTAGAGGAATGAGAGAGTCTATAGTGAATTTATGCAACAAAATGGCATGTTACAGACTGTTTTGCCACACAGAGAGCATCTTCGTTCTATAACAGCTAGAATAAATTTTAAGGAATAATGGAGACGTGCTCCACATACCTCATCTCCAAAACAATCGCAAACCATTTGCTGGCATAATAAGAAGTTTAAAAAATCTGCTGCTGTGTGCTGAAAGTTGGCACATTTTTCAACTCAAATTAACTCAAGACATCATCATAATAAATATCGTAAATCATTGTTAAAATGTCACAAAATCTGGAAAATAATATCTGATACCTATAAAAAACAGTACTAGGAAAAAATATTCCTTTTCCTTGAAGCATAATTGACAGATAACAGGCATATGAAATAATAATTTGATATTTGTATATGTTGCAAAATAATTTGTTCTTGATAACAGAGATGTTTTCAGATCAAACAAATGACTTTTTCCCTGAAAAACTGATAAAAATGTTCAGCCAATAGTACATATAAAATAAACTTTTGATGGGTTAGCTCCTGTTTTAATAATAATACTTTTTTAAAAAGCCCAGGACTATACAAAAATCTGTGTGTGCTAGTCATGTGTTTTGAGTTAGAAGAAGCATTTCAGGAGAGGTTGTTTCATAGTAGTTGCTGGCACCGGTTTGGTGTGCTGGCGCCATTGTCCTGCGTCTGGGGAGGTCTCGACCAAGATGCAGCACCTTTGACTCCCACCTGATAGCTGCATATCAGGGTATCCATCCCACTTTTCCCCCAGGTCCCCAAGGATGCCTCCCCCCTGACTAGTCCCAGAGGCACAGTTTTGGTCTGATATTGCATCCTTACCTTTAGCATTGCATCCCCACTCACCTCTTTCGATCTGATGTTGTGTGGTCTTTCCTGGGCTGTGCCTCGGGTGTCCACGATTGGGAGAGCAAGGGCCCAAGAAGCCAGGAAGCCAGACCTCTGCCACAGGCTCTGAGTAGGCGCCTGAGCTGATCTGAGAAGCTCGACGCTCTTCTCAATGCTATTGATGGAAATGTGGCCGGGATTAAGCAGCGGCTGTATCCCTTTGGGGTCTCCACTGCGCTGGGACCTGGATCGAGTCCAAGCTCAACAGCTTTGGACTCTAGAGACTCTCATTGTCCCAGAGACGCCGAGTTGGGCTGAGGCCCACGGTGCGTCTTCTCTCTGGGGTGTAGTTACGAGTCTTCAATCCCAGCTCGGATCCCAGGCTCAGGTGACAGAGGCACTGAGGCAGGCTGTGCAGGGCCTGCTGGAAGAGCTAGAGCAGCAGAAGTACCAGATCTGTTCCCTGGAAGCATCACTAAGGTTGCTGCAGGGGGGCCCAGAGCGAAGGGCCCATCTCCTGGAGCAACGCTTGGAGGGGCTGAGCAAGGAACTGCAGGGCCTCGGAAGCCAGGTGCAGGAATGCGCCAGAGCCCAGATACAAACAGGACCACAAAAGTGCAGGGCTACCACCGGCCTTCACGAGAGCTGCGGAATGAGCAGCAACTGCCGTGGGAGGAGTCAGAGATGCTTCGGAAGGAACAGAATCTGCTGCAGGGACAGCTGAGCCAGCACCGTGTGCTGCTGCTGAAACCAAAGACGGAGGGGCGGTGCTCAGGCCGCAGCTGGAGGACTTCCGTTCACATCCTCCAGTCTAAGCTGCCCCCGGCTGCCATCTTCGCCATGTCATTTTCTTCATCTAGCTCTGAAATCAGTCTTCCGGACAGTAACAGTAGCTGGGAACTTTTAAGGAAGCTAGGTGGGGAGCTCCAGAGGCACACCCTTTCTAACCTGGAGCCCAGCAACTTTCAGCTCCAGGCCCAGAGCCTTGAGCAGGAGGACCCATTCTTTTTTTTTTTTTTTTTTTTTCTGCGGTACGCGGGCCTCTCACTGCTGTGGCCTCTCCCACAGGCTCCGAATGCGCAGACTCCGAATGCGCAGACTCCGAATGCGCAGACTCAGCGGCCATGGCTCACGGGACCAGCCGCTCCGCGGCATGTGGGATCTTCCCGGAGTGGGACACTAACCCGTGTCCCCTGCATCGGCAGGCGGACTCTCAACCATTGCGCCACCAGGGAAGCCCAGGAGAACCCATTCTTTAAGGGCCCCAAGATGCTCCTGAGTGACCTGGAAGGACTTGTAAGAGTGGTAGGATGAAGTCTTTGCTCACCTTCCCCTCCGAGGTCCCGTTTCTGGATCCCCTGCCCCTCCCTTCTTGATCTAGCTGGTATTTGCCCCCCTACTGAGGCTTGTCACTGACTGTCCCTCCCTTCCCACCAACTGCAAAAAAATGGTTTAACTCTCAAAAAAAAAAAAAAAGTTTCATTTGAATTTTTAAATTCCCTGCTTCAGCAATCATATGCCTTCTAAAACAACTGTATTTCCTGAAAGGGACTGCTTATCTGGTACAGCCACTTTGAAAACCAGACGGGAAAAAAACTTTTTACTCTACAAAATTTCAAACATGTAGGAGAGTTGAGGAAGGGAGAGGGAGACAGGGCGAGACAGAGAGAATGAATAACATTAGTCTGTGTGCACGAGAATCACCTGGAGGGCTTATTAAACCAGATTGCTGGGATCCACCCCCAGAGTTTGTGATTCTGTTAAGTCTTAGGTGGGGCCTGAAATTTGCATTTCTAACAAGTTTGCAGCTGATGCTGATGCCGATGGTCTTGGGACCACGCTTTGAGAACCACGAGTATAATGTACCCATCCTCAGCTATTTATGAGCACATGACCGACCTTGTTTCATTTATACTGCTCAGCCACCTTCCCCTCCTCTCCATTCTTTCATCCAGAAGCTCTTTTGAATGTATCTGTAAAACAGAAGTTGACAAAATCCATGCAGTTGTCTGTTTTTGTAAAGAACACTGTCACAGCCATTTGTTATGTGTTGTTTGTGGCTGCTTTCAGGCTGCAATAACAGAGTTGAGTAGTTGCAACAGACCGTAGACCCACCCAGCCTAAAACACTATTTGGCCCTTTATAGAAAAAGCTGCTGACCTAAAAATTTAACATAAATGTCTTTTCTTTTTGCGGTACGCGGGCCTCTCACTGTTGTGGCCTCTCCTGTTGCGGAGCACAGGCTCCGGACGCGCAGGCTCAGCGGCCATGGCTCACGGGCCCAGCCGCTCCGCGGCATGTGGGATCTTCCCGGACCGGGGCACGAACCTGTGTCCCCTGCATCAGCAGGCGGACTCTCAACCACTGCGCCATCAGGGAAGCCCAACATAAATGTCTTAATACCATCAAATATCTAGCAATATTCAGATTTCCTTGATTGTCTTATAATTTTTTTTAGACTGTTGGTTTGTTCAAATCAGGATTCAAATAAGGTCTATGTATTTGCATTGGTTATGTCTTTTATGACTATTTTAATCTATCAATTCCCTATCCTTTATCATTTTCTTATAATTTATTTGTTAGAGAAACCAAATTATTTGTCTTGTAGACTTCACCACATTCTGGATTTTGCTGATTACATCCTGAGGGTGTCCTTTATTTCGTGTAAGTCCCTTTTACTTCCTGTAGGTGATAGTTAAATTAAGAGGCTACATCAGTTTCAAGTTGACTTTTTGATAAGTACACATCATAAGTGGTGTTGGGTACTTCCAATTGCATCCCATCTTTTTATGATGGTGGGATAGATCAGTGGATTTAGCTGTTATCCATCTGAACCATCTATACTAGACCAGCTTTTCTATCTGGTTGTTCCAGTGGCTATTGATGCTCATTGCGCATATCAGTGGTCTCAGCCTTGCCTGCTCATTAGAGTCACCCAGGGAGATGTTAATCCTCCCAAGTCTCATTGCCAAGCTCCCCACCAGGTGAATCAAATCGGAATCTCGGGGGGTGGGAGCCAGTTGTTAGTGTGTTTCAAGCTCCCAAAGGTGATTCCCATGTACAATCAAGCTTCAGAACTACTGGCCTAAATCCTTTATTTCATTAGGGGTTGCTAAGTGGTGATAATTTATTATTTTTATTACCTATTAGCTGATGTTTTCTTTTCGCCCCAGCTTTATTGAGATACAATTAACATATAACATTGCTTAAGTTTAAAGTGTACAAGGCGATGGTTCAATGTATGTATATATTGCCTAATGGTTACCACAGTAAGTTCAGTTAAACACATCCGTCATCTCACAAAGTTACTGTGTTTTTGTATGTGTGTGTTGAGAACTTTTAAGATCTACTTAGCAACTTTCAAGTATACAACTCAGTGTTGTTAACTATAGTCACCATAGATCCCCAGAACTTTTTCATCTTAGAACTGGAATTTGACCACCTTCACCTGTTCCCCCTACCCCTGGCAACCATCAGTCTACTCTCTTTCTATGAGTCTGTTTATTTTTTAGATTCCACATGTAAGTGAGATCATACAGTATTTGTCTTTCTCTGTCTAACTTATTTCACTTAGCACAATGCCCTCAAGATTTATCCATGTTTTAATTATTTTTTGAATTTTTGAATTTTATTTTATTTTTTTATACAGCAGGTTCTCATTAGTCATCAATTATATACACATCAGTGTATACATGTCAATCCCAATTGCCCAATTCATCACACCACCACCCCCATGTTGTTTTAAATGGCAGGACTTCCTTCTTTTTAACAGCTGAATAATATTCCATTGTATCTATATGCCGTATTTCTCCCCTCCCCCAGCTCTATTCAGGTATAATTGACAAATAAAATTGTAAGATATTTAAAGAATACAAAGTGATGATTTGATATATGTATATGTCATAAAAGAATTTCTCCCATCGAGTTTGTTAACACATCACCTTACATATTAACCTTATTTTAATTTTTTTTGGTGAGAACATTTACATTCTACTCTCTTAGCAAATTTCAATTATACAATACAGTGCTATCAGTTACAGTCACCATGTTATACATTAGATCCCCAGACCTTATTAATCTTACAACTGAAAGTTTACACCCTTTTACCAACCTCTCCATATCTCCCCCACCCTCCAGTCACTGGCAACCACTTTTCTACTCTTTATTGCTATGTGCCTGTCAGGCTGATCGGCTCTGGGAGGTTTCTTTCTGCAGCTAGGGTTCTGATCTCCAGTCTCTGTTTATGAACTTTCTTCACATTCTAATCCAGTTATTCTCCATCCTGGCTGTGTATCAGAATCCCTGGTGGAGATTAAAGAAAAAAAACAACAACAAACCCACAAAATCTCTGGGGGGCGGGACCCAGGACCAAGAATCTAGTTTAAAAATCTCCCCAGGTGATTCTAATATGCAGCCTGAGTTGAGAATCAACATTTCAAACACCAAATTTTTCATTTCAGTATTGCTCAGGGGGTTTACTCCCTCAAAAACGGTCGGCAAATAGCTCTTAATCCTTATGAACTCGGGAATTCCTACTCGGTTTGTGTAGCTCCCTGGTTCTGTCTTTTCCCAGTGCTCAGATCTTGGAGGGTTACAGATTCTGTTCTTTCTACATATTTGCTGGCCAAACGGAAGGACTGTTTTATTTCACCATCTTTCACAAGATAAATAACTTTCCTATTGCAGTCCAAGCTGAAAACAGATTTTTCCCATTAGGTAGAACTTGGATACCAGGAAACATCCCATGCTATTACATGGCTGGTTGTTTATGTTCAGACGGTTTGCGTCGGGTGTTGTTCCTGATACAGGCAGTGGGTGGAGATTTTAGGCCCATCAATACAGAGGCAGCAAAGCCTGTGCAGACATCAGCCAGAAGGAGGAAAAGAAGAATGGAAAGGCCAGTTGCTGTTGAGGATTTAAAAGTCTTTAAAAGGTTGCCAACTGAGAAATGAGTTGTGTTGCTGCCCAATTATCCATCTACCTCCTCTAGTCCACTGGCTCCATGGTATCCGTGCACAGAGAGAAAGAAATGATTTTCGGGCAGAGATTTGGAAACCAACCTTTAGAACTGTTTACCAGATTCTAACATTAAATGTGCTGAGATCCATCCATCTTCAGTTTCTGGAGGCATCTCTTTGTGTACTGAGCACCTTGTTTAAATGCTTTTTTAAAAAAGTGACATAAACACATTCCAGTTCCCCGTCTCTCTCCTGGACCAAACAAATATGTATTGTTCCCAAACCTTTCTCTTGCCAGGAGAAAAAGAAAAATGCTCTCTGAAAAAGGGAAAAAAATATTGACTCTGAGATCCTGCCTAATTTAAACTGTGCTTGGAAAAGTTTGTCAAGCAAGTCTCTGGAAAGAATAAATGTTAAAGTGCTTAAGGGCCTCCCTGTTCCTGAAGAGGCATTTGGAGGTAAACAGGTGAGGTATGTATCAAAGCATCCTCGACTTGGACGGGCCGCATCCAGGACTCATTTTGTTGCATTGCTCAAGTCAGGACCAAAAAGAGGGAAGAGTTCCATAAAGCAGAATCAAAATGAATTCAATGATCACACCCTCGAGACAGGGTCATTCAGGCATTCCAGGAAAAAAAAGACAACTTCCTGTGGGTTCCTTTGTGGGGAAGTGACATGCCCCTTGAAAGTCCCTCACCTCAGAGAATATCTTGGTGGAGTCTTCTGTTATTTTCAGTCTTCAAAATCACCAGGCTAAGGGAGGGGTGTGTGTGTGTATCCAAATTTGGGGGATATAAAAACTAGCACAAGGAATTGCTTTTGTTGTCCTAAGGGAAGGAGAAAGGACTGAGCATTTACTGAGCATCTGCTATATTTTTGGTGCTTTATAAGTTACTGTGTTAATCCTTATAATAACCTCAGAGGTTGATATTAAGAAAAATTAAAGTTATTAATCACAAGAAATTTTAATATGAAACTAAAGTCAGAAGTGAATTTGACAGACGGAAAATTTTGTCTTTCCTCTTTCTCCATTTCTCCTAAGGACATCAGAGCAGAATGGCTATGGGTAGCCAGGTATTTGCCGAACGGCTATTCATTTTATCTTTCTGTTGCTCCAAGTAATTTCTTTAGGAAATCCTTCTTATTTCCTAACAAACACCGTCTCCTCCCTCTCCTCCCATTTCCCTGTTAGGAACCAGATTCACTAATATGCGAAATGCAGGTAACTGCCTTCTTTAAAGAACAATGGACTATGTATACTGGTTCTCTTAAATCATGGGCTGTCACAGAAAATAAAGCTCCTGGACAAGATAACCCCAGGAACCTCTTTTCCTTCCCATTTTATTGCGTGAGTTGTTGGGAGAGGGCGTTTTCTCAGAGAAGATTGGTAAAATATGGTAACATTCTGCTTTGTAAAACCTGAGTCAGGTGTGACTGGAACATTGCCTGACTCCCAAGGCTGGACCTCAGTCGTTCAATAAAATCTAAGGTTCTTCTTGCCCAAAGAGTTTTGTCTGTCTTTAAACCCCCAAATATTCTGACAGCTAAAGGAGGGTCTAGACCCTAGAGCTGTTAAGTATTATTATTTTATAGATGCAGAATTTGAGGCTCAGGAAGTATATTAGTTTGCTAGGGCTGCCATAACAAAATACCACAGACAGGGTGGCTTAAGCAACAGAAATGAATTTTCTCACAGTTCTGGAGACTGGAAGTTCAAAATCAAGATGTCTGCAAGTGTGATTTCTCTTGAGGCCTCTCTCCTTGGCTTTTTGATGGCCACTTTCTCTTTTCTCTGTGTGAAAGTGCCCATGGGGTTCCTCTCCTTATAAGGACGCCAGTTATATTGGATTAGGGCCCACTCTTATGGCCTCTTTTAACCTTAATTACCTCTGTAAAGGCCCATGTACAGTCACATTCTAAGGTACGAGGGTTTAGATCTTCAACATATGACTTTTTTGGGGGGGAACAAAATTCAGTCCATAGCAGGAAGTTATGTAAAGTGGCCAAAGTCATGTAACTGGTAAGGTATGGAGTTGGGGCAAGAACCCACGTGTGTGTGACTGTAGAACCTGTCCCGTTTCATACCACCACCAAAGTTGTATGATCATGTTAGGGATGAGGCATCGTGGGTCAGGGAGATTGCATTAATGTAGGTTCCTAAGTCTTTTTGCTTTATTCCTCAGCAAGTTTTCAGGAGTCATGAGGTGTTTTTGAGACAATCAAGATGTCTCCCTGTACTTTGTTATTTTGCTGGTCTGATTATGATGAAGACTATCCAAACCCACCCCACCCATATAAGCCCCTCCCACGATCCACCCCCCACCCCCATTATCCACTCACAAATATTCTGTGAATTCAGTAAGTACAAATCTAGTAAAATTCAGCTGACCTCAGGCAACAGCTTTTCACTTGTTGTTACACTTGATTACAGATAATTTGTTCCATCAAACCTGTATTAGTTATCACCTGCTAGGTAACAACTTACCTCAAAACCCAAAGTCTTAAAACAATGATAAACATTTATTATATTTCACAGTTTCTGTCAGTTAGGAGTTTGGGGTGTGTCGACTTGGCTGGGCTAAACTGTGTCCTTCAGAATTCCCTTTCTAGTACGTTTCCAGATAGGGTGGGCTCCTAGATATGTTGTTTTGTGAGAGTTGGAGGATGGAAAAGAAGCACAACCATTTTGTAACACACATATACCTCTTCCCAGTTATTTAATGGAACGAATCTAGTTGCTGGTGGGAAAGGATTTTGGAGATGTAATCAAAGTCTTTAATCAGTTGTCTTTAAATTAGGGAGATTATCTTGGGTGGACCTGACTTATCCAGTTGAAAGGGAGATTCTCCATTGTGAGCATGAGTTAAACAATTGGAAGGCCTTTTAAAAGAGTGTTTAGGCAAGAGAGAGGAGGGTGAGAGGATATATATATATATATATATATATATATATATGGAGAGAGAGAGAGAGCACATGAACATGAGACACTTCTGTCTGTGGACAGCAGCTTCTGCCTGCATCCAGGAGTTCAACCTTGATTGCTTTGCTTGCTTGCTTTGCTGTTTGCTTTTGATCTTCTCTTCCTGAGTGCCTGTGAACAACAGCTTTGGTCTCTGTGCCTGGGGTTTCAGCCTGTTTGTGATCTTTCTTTCCTGATTGCCCACCCTATGGACTTCAGACCTGCTAAGCCAGACCCAACAGTTTCATAAGCCAATTCCTTGTTTTAAATCCATATATTGCTACTGGTTCTGCTTCTCTGATTGAACGTTGACTTATACAGAGTGGCTTAGCTGGGCTGTTCTAGCTTAGGGTTTCTCATCAGGTTGTAGTCAGAATGTTGGCCAGTGCTACAGTCATCAAAGGCTTGACTGGGTCTGGAAGATCTTTTTCCAAGATGACCCATTCCTATAGCTGGCAAGCTGGTGTACTCTGCTGGCAGTAGGGCTCAGTTCATGCCACAGAGACCTCTCCATAGAGCAGCTTGGGTATCCTCACGACCCTCAGAGTGGGTGATCCAAAGAGCAAAGCAGAAGCAGAAATGTCTTTTATTACCTAGCATTAGAAGTCACACAGCATCACTCCCACTGGTTTCTCTTGATCACCCAGACCAACTCTGAAAAAATGTGGAAGGGAACTAGGTAAGGGCTTGAGCACCAAGAGGCAAGGATCAACAGTACTCATCTTGGAGGCTGGCAACCACAAAGCTTTCTCATCTCAGCTCCTTATTTTGGTGTCATGTAGACATGGGTGTAATAATGCAATGGATCAAAAGCCTTATGTAAAAAGTTAAACCTCAGATACAATTTAATAACTTTAATGACATTTAAATAATTGTTTAAAGATAAATTAAATTAAAAGTGTGACTATGTATTTTAGATAAAAAAGTAAAGGATTAGTAAAAAGAACCTCAAATACCTATCAGCCAGGTTCAGCAAATATAGTTGGTCAATTCTGTCTCATTTATTTGCTTTACTGCACGTTTGTTTGTTTGTTTTTTTTTTTTGCTAAACCATTTTAGAGCAAATTCCTGAAATTAGGTCATTTCACCTGTAAATACTTTCATTTGCATCTCCAGTAAGTTTTTTTTTTTTTCTTTTAATATAACCACCAAGCCGTGATCACACTCAATAAAGTTAACACTTCTTTAATATCATCTGATGTCCCATCCATGTTCAAGTTGTCCTCATGTCTTTTTATTTTTGGTTTGTTTGAAACAAGGTCTAGGCGAGGACCAAAAAATGCTTGACCGGATGTCCACTAAATTTCTTTTAACCAAGACATTTCCTCCTCCTTTTTTCTCCATAGCATCTCCATGTGTTTCAATGCTTCGTAGCACTGGTGAGTTTCAATCCATTGCAGTTACTGTTCTTTCTGATTTTCTTTAGGCCAGTGGGTATCCCTTTAAGGGCTCCTATTTCCCTTTGACGTGCGCTTATTCATTGTTGAAGCTTCCTTTCAAAAGGCCTTCCCGGATTCATCTCCATGCACTTTCTGCCCCCTACTTGGAATGAGTCATTTATCCAAGGAGCTCTTTTCCTTTCAGTGGGAAATGATATATCAATACAAACTGCTTTTAGGGGTGCTCACCGCTACTGCAATATTTTGTGATGTTATTCTTACCCACTCAATAAGGCAGCAAATAAAGATAGCTGGATGTTCCATTTCTTTTTTTTCTTTTTTCCTTTTGCGGTACGCGGGCCTCCCACTGCTGCGGCCTCTCCCGTTGCGGAGCGCAGGCTCCGGACACGCAGGCTCAGCGGCCATGGCTCACGGGCCCACCCGCTCCACGGCATGCGGGTTCCCCCCGGACTGGGGCACGAACCCGCGTCCCCCGCATCGGCAGGCTGACCCTCAACCACTGCGCCACCAGGGAAGCCCCTCATTTCTTTTTACTCAGTGTTTTCATGTACTGATTTCTTTCACTTAGGAAAAAAAATCATATTTACTTGTTAGTGACCATCCTCAAATGGAGGCAGTTTGTAGTAGGGAAAAATGCAAGAGTGGTGCAGCAATGAACTGGGTTTCAATCCTGGCTCTCCTTACTGCATTTTATAAAAAGTGTGCCCAGACAGAGATTGCTGAACCCCAAATAATGCATCATTAATGGAGAACTTTCAGCCCTTCCGAAGGAAGATATTTCTAGATTGAGAATGTCTCCAGATGTCTCCCACATTCCAGATGTCTCACAAATTGCACCTTTTAATTATTTAATTCTGTTTGATAAGAAAATAAGAACTCTTTATATATATAGTTTTACCCCAGAAAACAAACCCCTTCCATAGGTATTAAAAAATCTTAAAAATTTCTCCCACTGTAGAAGGGCATTAAATAACTTTTTGCAGAAAGACTCGGAAGATGGAAAACCGTACATCCCATAATTCCAAGGGTTAAAGCAAAAAAGACAGTTTTTGTTTTTTTATTTTTATTTTTTGGCACCAGAGTAACTATGTCAAGTACAGGCATATTTGCATATGTTCTATTTTAAAATCATGCTTAAAATTGCCTCATATATTCTGAATCTGGCAAGTAGAAGGCAAGGAGGTCACCTGTACAGCTGGTGCAACTAATGGAATTCCCACCAGGCACATTTAGAAGCTCCAAAGTAATGTGACAAACAGAGCGCTCCATCTGTTGGCTGACCATTGAGATGAGCACCAGATCTGCAGATACTTTAATATGGGCAGTGTGTCTTGAGAATAACCATTTATATTAAGTATCTTTAATTTTACTTGCTTTCCATCCAATGATTTTAGAAGTAGACACAAATATGAACTCTATATGCATACATGTGCTGGTGAGTGAATATCATATTTCAATCTTAACTATACTACATGAAGAAAAAATGGAAACATGTTTTGACACAAGTCACTTTATAAATCCTGCCTTACTGGAAACTGTTTAATGAAAGCTTGGTGGCAGTTAATTAACGATATTCAAAATAACCATGAGCAGCTACATGAAGAATGCTTGAGATAAGAAAATGTAATAAACCATTTCTAAAACATGCTGTCCTTTTAAATACCTTGGATCATTGAAGAAAAAAACATAGGTAATTAAAGAGGTTTTTTTTTTTAGTGGATTCTAAATTGTAACATAACTTAATACAAGTGATAGGATAGGTAAAGTTATTGCAACTTTTACTAATAATGCTTAGCATCAATATTTTTTTATTTTTTTATTTTTTGCTGTACGTGGGCCTCTCACTGTTGTGGCCTCTCCCGTTGCGGAGCACAGGCTCCGGACGCGCAGGCTCAGCGGCCATGGCTCACGAGCCCAGCCGCTCCGCGGCATGTGGGATCTTCCCAGACCGGGATATGAACCCGTGTCCCCTGCATTGGCAGGCGGACTCTCAACCACTGCACCACCAGGGAAGCCCCTAGCATCAATATTTTTAACTAATTCCAGCAGCCCTCACCTGGAGCAGCAGTTCCCAACTGATATGTTGTTCGTGAAGTATGTCACAAGTAATTTGTGATTAATAATAGTTCCCAAAGTTTTAAAATGAATTACTCGCTAGAAATTAGAGCAAATTCAAAGTGAATCTGTACGACGAGGTCATCTGAAGACATGGGACATCACTGACTTTCCTTTGAGTAAAGATGAGGGTGAGTGTATACAACCTGCAGCATATCTCATCTGTGCCAAAGCCCCCCTTTTAGTGCTGCCTGTGAACGCCATCCATCACGTATGTGGCAGTGGGTGTAATCAGGCTGGGAACTGCCAGATGCTTGTTGAGCAAAGGTTGATCATGGTGCTGGAGACCCCTTGTGGGCTGACCTCATATAGTCACCCCAGCTTCTTGCTTAGCTTTTAATGGCTCTCCAAGATAAGAGATGATGCTCAATATTTCGAGAGTCCCTGTTTTTGATGTTGTCAATTAAGCCTCCTTCTACAACCCCTGTATGAAGAGTGCTCTCAAAAGAGAGTGCTTGGCTGCCCAGAAATGTATATTTTCCTGGATTATTGAGTAAGGGTCCAAGAGAAGCAAAGTGTGACATCAACAAAAGTAAAAAAGTCATGAAAAGTAATAATAGGCTCTTTCTTGAGCTCCTTCTATGATCCATAATGTTATACATCCATTAAATGCTTTAAGTAGGGCTTCCCTGGTGGCGCAGTGTTTGAGAGTCCGCCTGCCGATGCAGGGGACATGGGTTCATGCCCCGGTCTGGGATAGATTCCACATGTTGCAGAGCGACTGGGCCCGTGAGCCGTGGCCGCTGAGCCTGCACGTCTGGAGCCTGTGCTCCGCAACGGGAGAGGCCACAACAGTGAGAGGCCTGCGTACAGCAAAAAAAAAAAAAAAAAAATGCTTTAAGTATACATTAATCCTCACAACACTCCTCTGAGATAAATATTATTAAGAGTTATTATTATCTCCATTCTACAGATGGGATAAATGAGCCTGAGGGAGGTTAAGAACCTTCCTCAGGGTCCCAGCTGGTGAATGACAGGGCCAGGTTCAAACCCATGTCTTTGTGACACCAGTGGCCATAGTCATGTCTACTCTGTCCTATTATGGCAAAGTAAGGGGGGATCCCTCACTCTGTGAGTGTACCGGTTCAAGAGATGTAATAAAAATGGTCATCTATACTAACACTGATTCATACTTTTTTTTTTTTTTTTTTGCGGTACGCGGGCCTTTCACTGTTGTGGCCTCTCCTGTGGCGGAGCACAGGCTCCAGACGCGCAGGCTCAGCGGCCATGGCTCACGGGCCCAGCTGCTCAGCTGCATGTGGGGTCTTCCCGGACCGGGGCACGAACCCGTGTCCCCTGCATCGGCAGGCGGACTCTCAACCACTGCGCCACCAGGGAAGCCCCTGATTCATACTTTTAAAGCCTATTACAGATTACAAAACTTTTCACATAACTGTCATACTGACTATTAAAACAGCTAAAGAATACTCCCTTATGTTTAAGATCTGTGCTCGTGTGTGTGTGTTGGGAGAAAGTGCATTCTATTCCTTATTATTATTTCCTTACGATTGTGAAACAACATGAAAAATTGTTAAAATTTCAAAGATCCTCATTTAGATTGACCTGAAGATAGATAGATATTTCCTAATAAAATAAGAAGTAGAGCCTGACCCTGACTCTTTAGACATGATCTAATTCTTGGCTTCTTTTCAATACTTGATTGATTGCATATCCCTGGAGAACCAGGACTGTGCTTCAGTTGGTCTGAAATCTAGCACCTGAGAACCTTAACCCCCAGATTATATTGCCTCTGGCCTGGGAGCCAAAGGCATCAGTGGTCTCTGCTGTAAGGACCTGGAGTCAAAGAAGCAGAGGAAATGTGGGTGAATGACAGTCAGGAACTTTTCAAAGTATTGCTTCAGAGATCATCCATTCAGTATTCCAGGAGTGTTAATTAGGCCCTTGTGTATATACTAGACATTCAGGGGAACAAGAGGTAAGTCATGAGCTTGACGTTCAAAGACCAAGTTGTAGAGGCATCATGCATGAAATATTTACATATGAAATGTCCAACTTGAAACATTGGACCACAAGTTCAGCTTTCCTTTTCTCGTGACTACTCACCCATGCATCACCCAAATCCAGGCCCCATCTGACACTTACATCTGACACTTGTCAGATGTAAGCCAAAGTGACTGTGCTCCTAGAAGAACTGGTTCAACTTCCTCCTGCCTGGAGGGAAAGTATAAAGCCATCTGGGAGAGGAGAAGGGAATTCTTAGAGAGGACAGAGCTCCTGGAATGTTACATGGGGCACCTGTCCCTTCCCCTTTCTTCCTTCTGTAGGGGTGCAGAGGATACTTGACATGTCCTCTCTAACCCCTACCAGCCTAAGGGGTTTCTGAGAGTATCTCATGGGATTTGAAGGGTGATTCTAGAACATGAAGCTGGTGCCTACTTCTTGCCAGGAGTTCCCATGAAGACCAGGGGCTCACAGATGTGCCTTGCCATAGCTGAGTATGAAAGACCCATGGAGTGGTGCAGCTGGGAGGGATGGAGAGGGTGCTGGGTCCCCACCACCGCATGGTATGGTAAGGATGCTTGAGATTTTCTGTGGGCTCAGAGCTCACCAGTGGAAGTGAGTGGGGCAGTGGCTGGCTGGTTTGCAATCCCATCTTTTTCTCAGGATGTAGAGTCAGAGGGAAGGAAGAGAAGGAAGCTGGGAAAGAGACTTGGATGATATTAACTGAGACAGTAATTCCTGAAGTGGATTAGAAGACTGCTGGACTGAGCCAAGTTTGGTGGATTGGACTAAATTTAGTTTTCTTACTGTCAAGAGGTAGTGGAAGCTTGTCAAAGAAAAGTGTGTGCAGACATAAAGTACCATGTTTTCACATAGATGATTTATCATTGTCCAATTTATACCATTTACACTAGATTTGTTAAATCTACAGTGAGGCAGTTATTGAAAGCCAGGCTTTGTTGAAAAGAACATGACTTTCTAAATTCTAAAAGCTTCCCTTTAAATATCACAAGCTCCAGATTTCGAGGGCTCAGCTTAGAGCTCAGGAGGAGCATAGAATTGCAGAGGAAAAAGACAAAGGAGCTGGCCTGAGGGCCTTGGTCCACCTTCTGCCATGATGGCTGAAAGTCTTTAGGCACTCGGGGTTAGAAGTAATCGGAGAACTTTCGGGAAATACTGAACAGGATTCTTTCACCATCAGTGGGAATTGGGCTCTAGAGGGAGATGAGTTCAACGCTAGAAAATAAAGGGAGTTACTTTTTTGTCTGAGGTGTGAGTCCTAGTGTGGTTGATGCTTTGGCTCACAGGCCTGCAGTGGCCACCTGGTGGGAGGATTACGTATCCTCACCCTATTGAGCTCAGGCACGGCCACGTGACTTGCTTTGATAAATGAAATGTGAGCAGAAATGGAGGGTGGCTCTTCCAGGCAGAAATGTTAAGAAATGTGACTGGCCATGCTTTCAAAAAATTTTAAATTAAACCCCCCCCAAAACTCTACCTTTTACTCCTGTGGAAGCACATGTTGAAATGGAGCTTATGTCAGCCTACACCCGTGAGTGACCATGGTGAGCAGACCCTCCTTGTCAACTTATGATGAGTGAGAAGGAAACTTCCTCCTTAGAAGCTATTGCAACTTTTGGCTTATTTGTTACTGCACTATAAACTATTATTTTCTGACCAATACATAGTGTGAAAATTTTATCTATATAACTCTGTTAGCAACAATTATCCTTAATTTGTTGAAGAGTACAGTTAGATTAAATTTCAATCTAAGGAGGAAGCATGTGACCAGGGTTTCTACAAGGGCTTACTTACTACTTTTTAATGACACCTATTACTTCCTACTTGTATTACAGTTGTTGATGATATATTTTAACTCCTCCACTAAGATGAAGTTTCCTTGAGGATAAGAAGCAAGTCTACCTCACCTTTTTAAAAAAAAAAATTTTATTGGAGTACAGTTGATTTACAGTATTGTGTTAGTTTCAGGTGTACAGCAAAGTGAATCTGTTATACATATATGTATATCCTCTCTTTTTTAGATTCTTTCCCCATATAGGCCATTATAGAGTATTGAGTAGAGTTCCCTGTGCTGTATAGTAGGTTGTCTTCTGCCTCACTTAAAAAAAAAAAAAAAATTAATTAATTAATTAATTTTTGGCTGCATTGGGTCTTAGTTTTGGCACACAGGATCTTTCTTTGTGGCACACAGTTTTCTCTCTAGCTGTGGCATGCAGGTTTTCTCTTCTCTAGTTGTGGTGTGCAGGCTCCAGGGCATGTGGGCTGTGTAGTTTGTGGCATGCAGGCTCTCTAGTTAAGGTGTGTGAGCTCAGTAGTTGTGGCACGTGGGCTCAGTTGCCCCGCAGCATGTGGGATCCTAGTACCCTGACCAGGGGTTGAACCCACATCCCCTGCATTGGAAGGTGGATTCTTTACCACTGGACCACCATGAAAGTCCTTTCTGCCTCACTTTTTTTTTTTTTTCAGCTGTGTTGGGTCTTCGTTGCTGCGCACAGGCTTTCTCTAGTTGAGGCAAGCGGGGGCTACTCTTCGTTGTGGTGCATGGGCTTCTCATTGTGGTGGCTTCTCATTGCAGAGTACGGGCTCTAGGTGCCTGGGTTCAGTAGTTGTGGCCCACGGGCCTAGCTGCTCTGAGGCATGTGGGATCTTCCCTGACCAGGGCTCAAACCCACGTCCCCTGCACTGGCAGGCAGATTCTCAACCACTGCGTCACCAGGGAAGTCTCTGCCTCACTTTTGAATGAAAGTTCATTCTTTACAAAAGTCATGTCAATTAGTAGCAGAAACTATTGGTAGAAGCTTGGTTAGTCTGAAACCACTGAAAACAGAAGCACAATAGATGTTTTGGAGGTCACAATTTCCTAAAATATAAACAAATTCTCCTTGTTATATTACAGAGAGAACTGTCGTGTAGAAAAGAGCCTTTCTCAGTGTGCTGAATGGAAGCTTTTGCATTAGTAAACTCTTCAGATAAAGGGAAAAATAAAGAAAAAAATAATATTACCATTAGCTATCATTTATCTAATATTTACCATGGGCCAAATACTGTTCTAAGTCTTTTACACTTACATCCTCAGAAAAAACCCTACAGATTAGGCACTTTCATGATTCTCAATTTCCAGATAAAAGAAATTAAGCACGGAGAGGTTAAGAAACTGGCTCAAGGTTACAACAGTAAATTGGCAGATTTGAGATTTAAATCTAGTCTGACTCCACAGATCTTGCTCTTAGGCACTGTCCTGGACTAATTAGCACGAAGCAGAAATGTTTTCGAGGCTTCTCCAGCTCCCAGCTCCCTTGTCTGGGATCTGCCTTTACTTTAGCTCACAGTAAAGAATCAGGCTTAGGTCTCCTCCATAGCTGCGTGGACTAGGAGTAGACTGGTCAGTGGTTTGTCCAGTGGAATACTAGATTTTTTTCTCTAGAAAATTTGAACCGAGAAACACAGAACATGAAATGAGTCAGGGTATGTGTAAGGTAAAAATGACGAATTGAGGATATTTAAGCTGGACCTGTTTTATCTGGCCCACAGAGTGTTTTTGAAACTATTTGTACCAATGGTGAAAAATCAAAAAGGGAGCATGGGAAGGCAAGGGAAAAAATCATAAAAAGTTGTCCATGGTGAAAAGTAGCATGTATAATAGTCTACTTAGGTGTAATTATGCTTGTGTGCATGTGTAGGTAAAAAGAGGCGCTGGTGAATAAAAATATGGTCACCAGATGTTAATGGTGGCCAGTGCAGAGCAATGGGATTTCACGTGGTATTTATTCTTCCACATACATTTATATATTTCCTGAATATTTTACAGTGAGCATGTATAATTAGGAAAAAATGATTTTAATTTTAAACATGTCATTGAGATTTTATATAAATCTCCTACTGTTGACATTGGAAAGATCTGGCATTGCTGGCAGCATATAGATGGCATTAAAAGCCATGGGAGTGGATGAGCTCATTTAGGGAGTGAGTCCAGATAGAGGGCCCAGGGCTGTTCAAAGGCCAGAGGTGGGTAGATTCATGTAAAGTGCTCAGAACAGGGTCTGATACATGGTGAGTGTTTGATAGATAGCTGTTATTATGAGTTAGGAAATGACTGGTTGGGAACAGAAGTTTTGTCATGGGGATCACAGTCTTAAATTTGACATAAATGACTTGTTACATCTACAAAGGGGACCAATGTTCACCACAGGAGAAACAAGTGGCAAACTCACTTATTCACGTTCTTTTTTTTTTTTTGACTTTTCAAGAAGTAGTTTTATTTATTTATTAACATCTTTATTGGAGTATAATTGCTTTACAATGGTGTGTTAGTTTCTGCTTTATAACAAAGTGAATTCACGTTCTTTATACATTCCTGTTCCCAAGGAATTGACTTAAGGACTTGTCCCTTTTGAAGTGGTGCATCTGGAGGGAGAGGAGGTAAGGGTGGCATCCAGGGTGACCTGCCAGTCACCCAGACTGAGCCTGTGTAAGTGGAAGCTGGGTGTAGTTCTTCTGTTCTGGAGTGTAGCCCTCAGCTTTACAAGTGCAGAATCTGTATTTTGACATTGCAGTCGGAGTTGGGCATGGCAACCCTGTGGAAACTCAGAAGAGACTGATGGGTGAGCTGAAATACCATTTTAATAATTTATAGTTGACAACAATTTCTCTCCATCCTAGGCCGCAGCATCTTCCTCTCCCACCTGGGAGCTAGTCCACAATAGCTTCCAGCTTGTTCCTCACCTCCACTCCGCTCCCCTTCAGTCCTTTCTCCACAGGATGACCAGAGTGATCTTTAAGGAACATCCATCGGATCATGCCCCCCTCAGTCTGTAAATCCTTCTGTGGTTGGTCACCATCAGAATAAAGTACAAACCGGAAGGAGTGTGGCCCTGCCTGCTCTGAGCCTCGCCTCACTCTCCACCTCATCCCAAGACCACTCCTGCTTCCCCTTCTCCTTTATTCACACTAGTATTTTCTCAGATCTTGATCCACCTGTTCCAAGCCCCTCCTGCCTCCAGGTCCCCCTGCCAGTGGTGTTCCGTCCCAACCCTTTGCCTGGTTACTACATGTTTCAAATTTCAACTTAAACATCTCTTCCACACAGAGGCCCTTCCTGATCTTCCTATTCAAAGAAAGTCCTTCTAGTTATTGTTTCTTACTTCTCTTCATAGCACTTAATAAAATTTATAATTATTCATTAATTTGTATGCTAATTTGTTTAATGTCTTCTCTCTGGCTAGACTTCCAGTTTACTACCACATTGCCCAGTGCTTGGCAGGGTACTTGCTACATAGATGTTGTCAGTTAGTATTTGTGGAATAAATGAACATCCAGGGGACTTGAATATTATCTCTGTGGTTCAACAGTAACTTCTGTCAAAAATTCACTCGAGAAGCCAGATTACACCAAAGAGGTGGTAGCAGCATGGAATTAGAGCCAGGGGGCTGGTTGGGTGACTTGGTGTCTGGTGTCTTTGAATTATGAGATCCTGGTGCATCCATTTCTACTCTAAGAAGGTATCCACCAAGGGTTCTGGGTAGTAAGTCTTTGCATTTTTCTAGCCATCAAGCTTACTCTTCCAGTAAAACATTCTTTCATCATGCAACTGAGCATGCTGCAAATAGACTCCTAGTCTTCTGAAATTATGACAGGGGTTAGGGTGCACTGAAACTCCTCAGCCATTTTTTTCAAATTATTACTTAGGATGGGGTTACCTTTTCCAGCAATTTATTTTAGTTATTGAAGAAAAAAAGTTTTTTCAATTTCGTGTTTAGCCTTGTCTTCAAGTTTTGGGGATAACTTGTTGCCACATATGCCAATGACGCAATGATATAAGACTTGAAAATACTTGCCAGTTCTAACTTCCTGATGTAAAATTCAAATTTCCTTAATCTGTTAATGGATTCAACCAAGGCAGAACGTCCCAATTCATAAAAACAGACCATAACAAAATTTGAAAACAAAAGCTAAATAGAGGCGTAATAATGATTTTCTTAACGTTTCTACCTTTCTGTTAATTACCTTTTTAGTCATATAAATAGTCTACAGCAAAAGAGCCAACCCTAATTAAAGCAGAAATTAGCTGGTCATTCTGGCATATGTCAAAATATAGAACTTACACTTCTCTTTCAGGAAGTGTAAGTTCCATATTTACACTTTCAGGAAAAGTCAGTTCTCTTTCAGGAAGTCATTTGAATAGTTACAACAGAGACTGTGAAAAAAGTCTGGGAGAACTCAAACAAGAAAATGATCTTTAAAGAAAATCTTAAAACTAGTACTTCCATAATTTTATAAATTTTTAATGAAAAACATGCCCATTAAGCTTTCCCAGGCCACAGTCAGTCGTGGTCACTAAGTGGTTAAACCCTGCCCTGCATTTGTCACCTTATGTGAATTATGGGATGTGAAGTGACAGATTTTATGCAACCTTATGAAACATTCCAGAGCAGTGTAGCATTTAAGCTAAGATATTTTAATGGCCCAATTTGTTCAGACTGCTTAAGGATAAAAAGTGATTTCACAGGGTTTGTTACTATTTTTTTTTTTTTTTTTTTTAGTGACAATAGATGCCTTTTATTCTTCAGTTATTTAATCTATAAGAAATTCTTGTTACACTTTCATCTGGCATCTCAGTTGAAGTTCTTCTTTAAAGCATTCAGCAGGCGTGCCTTCTAGAAGCTTTTCCTCATTCTAGTAAAAAGAGTAATGTACACTTTAGAAGGGTTCATTTTTTTTTTTTAACATCTTTATTGGAGTATAATTGCTTTACAATGGCGTTAGTTTCTGCTTTATAACAAAGTGAATCAATTATACATATACATATGTTCCCATATCTCCTCCCTCTTGCGTCTCCCTCCCTCCCACCCTCCCCATCCCACCCATCCAGGTGATCACAAAGCACTGAGCTGATCTCCCTGTGCTGTGCGGCTGCTTCCCACTAGCTATCTATTTTACGTTTGGTAGTGTACATATGTCCATGCCCCTCTCTCACTTTATCACAGCTTACCCTTCCCCCTCCCCATATCCTCAAGTCCGTTCTCTAGTAGGTCTGTGTCTTTATTCCTGTCCTGCCCCCAGGCCCTTCACGACACTTCTTTTTTTCTTAGATTCCATATATATGTGTTAGCATATGGTATTTGTCTTTCTCTTTCTGACTTACTTCACTCTGTATGACAGACTCTAGGTCCATCCACCTCACTACAAATAACTCCATTTCGTTTCTTTTTATGGCTGA
>RJWK010005747.1:0-54518 GCA_004363435.1 Platanista minor
TCACTCCAGTGGGTGGACTTCTGTGGTATAAGTGTTCTCCAGTCTGTGAGTCACCCACCCAGCAGTTATGGGATTTGATTTTACTGTGATTGCGCCCCTCCTACCATCTCATTGTGGCTTCTCCTTTGTCTTTGGATGTGGGGTATCTTTTTTGGTGAGTTCCAGTGTCTTCCTGTCGATGATTGTCCAGCAGCTAGTTGTGATTCTGGTGTTCTCACAAGAGGGAGTGAGAGTACATCCTTCTACTCCGCCATCTTGTTTCCATCCTACACAAGTGTCTTTTTCCTGTGTTTTCACTCTTGGCTGAAAAAGTGACTCCTAGATTGTATATACATTTTCTTAGATATTCTAGGAAGATTTAAAGACAGTTTTTTAAAATTTAAGTCTTCAGTCCATCTGGAATTAATGTTTGCATATGATGTAAGATTTTTATTTTCTTTGAGACTTGTGCCAGCCCATTTATTCAAAAGTATGCTTAGTAAATTGAATATCATTGTCAAAGTTTTGTTCTTTAACAGTAGAAAAAACATACTTCATCCACACCTGTCTTTTAGGGATTGCCTTGGGCTGTGATGTAAAAACATGTAGGTTAATGAAATCTGAAAACAGATTTTTTTTTAAATTCTTCTTTTTTTAAATTCTTTTTATTAAAAAGAAGTTGTGGCTAGAGCTGTCCCTAACCTTGATGTACTTCTTCTTTTCCAATAGCTGTGGGAGGTCTGAGTTTTTTTTTCTAAAGAAAATTTTTATTCATTTTTAAGCCAATGCTACCCTGTTGAGTCCAGGAAATGATAGTAACTTGTTAAATGCCTTCTAGAAACATGGGCCAGATGCTTTGGCAATAAGTTGTCTCCAGGGAAGAATTTGTTTTAAAATGATACTGTACTAAGCTGGTGTGTGTGTGTGTGTGTGTGTGTGTGTGTGTGTGTGTAAGAGAGTATGTGCCTTGCAAAATTTCAGAAGCATTTGCAAGTTGTGCTCATCTTTTTAACTGTTTGATTAATTGAAAGTGTATTTACCCCATTATTTTTTGGACAAGGAGCACACTTCAGACACTATTCTTAACGTATATCTGTGTTTATTGCATACAAATCCCATCATGACCCCCATCTGTTCATTTTTAAAGGCTTAAAGTAAATTTAATGTTTTCCTTACCTCCCCGCAAATCGTGGATGGCATTGTCTTCATGATTCCTCTTAATTTCACATGCAAGGAGCAAAATTAAATCTTTTTAGGAAAACCGTAGGGAAATGTGGACCTGATATCTCAATGTCCCAGACTTTCTGCTTTAAAAAAGGAGAAATACGTGTGAGAAGAGAAGTCATACAGAGATCATTCTTTGAGACTTTTTCTACTGTAAGACCTTTGTGCAGAACTACAACAAAATCGATCTTGCATTCCAAAAAGTCCCCCAAACTTTATGAAGTTGGAGTTGGGTGTGTTTAAAAGTTTCATCACTTCTCTTTTTACGTGTCTTTCTGAGCCATCTGAGAGCCAGGATCCTGTCTTCTCTTTCCATTGTACATTTCACAGGGTCTAGTAGGACCACCGGATGTCCACCAGATGGATCAGAAATCCTGTCTGAGTGACTCTGCCACAGAGCTCTCTGGACACTCCAGCTTATCCCTAAAGTATTTCCAGGCTCCACCCCCGGACACACACAGGTGTACATACTCTATTCTTCACCTTCTGACCTTTTAGCAAGTTCTGGGCATGGAAAGAAGTGGTAACCAGTTTGTTACCTTATTTGGAAAAGGGGGGTTGGCAGATGTAATTAACAGTTTTGAGATGAAATCATCCTGGATTACACGAGTGTGCTCTAAGTTCGCTGACACCTGTCATTCGAAGAGAAAGGCAGAGAGGGGTTTGAGACAGACAGAAGAGGAGGGAGAGATTAGAGTGATAGAGCCACAAGGTAGGGTATTCCTGAAGCCGCCAGAAGCTGCAAGAGGCAGCGAACAGAATCTCCCGTAGAGCCTCCCAAGGAAGCACAGGCTTGCCGACAGCTTGTTTTTGGACTTTTCGCCTCCGGAGCTGTGAGAATAAATTTCTGTTGTTTTAAGGCACTCAATTTGTGGAAATTTATTATGGCAGCCAGAGGAAACTACATATATACACATACATGCACATAACCACACATACATATGTAAACACATACACACAAATTTTGCTGGCCTATAGTTAAATAAAGTGTCAGACAATTTTTTTAACATCAGAAGTTATAAATGTGTCATCTCCTTTTCTGGATTTTCCCAGTGATAGAGTTTACCCTAACATCCATCAGTAGGCTGAAGGATAAGTGGGATTATGGAATGTGGTTTTCACAGTGTGTTTGCTGAGCAGCTGGGGATCACACGCCTGCTGTCTTACAAGCCCAGTACCAAGTTCCAGGAACATGAAGGTGAGTAAGTGCAATCCTGATGCTCAAGGAGTTCAGAGGCCCACTGGTCAGGTAGCTTCTTAGAATTAACTATTATCGTGTAATAAGCGTGGAAACGCTTCATCCCAGAGGTCAGTTAATATTGCCAGGAGCTCTGGAGGCAGGTTTCACAGAAACCATTAATTGACTGCTGAGCTAGACACTGACGAGTGAGTAGGGTTCCCGTGGGTTTAGAAGAGAGAGAGGTTGTTATTCCTGACAGAGGTTAGGAACATCCTGAACAGAGGCCTGGAAGGGGGTGGTAGGAGATGAGGCCCAAAAGGCAGTGGGGAGCAGATCTTGAAGAGCTGTCACATGTTGAGGTTGGACCTTTATCCTGTGGCTTAGCTGCTGGCTCTTAGCCTTTCCCCCGCCTTCTAGGACACAGATAACACATGGTGTTATAACAGACTCCACTGCAGCAGAATCCACTCAGGTCCCCAAATTTGATGCACTTCAGAATGCAACAGTAAATAACGAAGTAGAGTGAGGTGTTTAGCCTACCTGTCCCAGTTCTCAGGCCAACAAGGAGTTTTTTCTCATAACATGTGAGCTACTAATGTCAGGAGCAGTCTCTGGAGAGGCTCAGTGTAGAATCTTGGGCCACGTGTACTTCCTTGCCCAGCTAATGATAAACTCCATCCCATTTGGTCTCAAGAAAACCTACTAGAGTTTGCGAGTCAAGTTTTCATAGAGAAACTTGAGTCCACTCCAGTTTTTATTTTAAGAATAAATTCTCTCACAAACTTCATATGTCACCCAATCCCAGTATTGAGCAACACTTTCTACAACCAGCTGTGTCACCGCATCACAGTTGCAGATGAGTGTGTAGACAAAGGGCTCATCTTTGTTCCTGTGCTCCTAGCATGGTCCCTGGTCACAGAAGTGCTCCTCCAATGTTTGTTAATATGAACCGAGGGGAAATGTTGGACAGCTTTCCATATGGGAAGGGCCCAATTATTTAGATTTTAGAAGGATCATTCTGGTATCATTTAGAGCAGGAAAAATTTGGAATTATAGAATGACAATATTTGGAAGCTATGGAGTTATAATCAGGGAGAAAGATGGCCTGCAGCCAAACCTAAAGTGGGAGTGGAGAGGAGGGGGTGATACCCTGGAAATATTTTCAAGGTGAGATTTCCAGGACTGATGGTTGGATAGATGGGATATGAGGAGGAGAGAAGCACTCAGGAGTCCTGAGGCTCCTGGGGGGGCTGATGTCCTTGTCAGAGGTACGAACACAGATGAAGAAGAAGCAGGTTGCAGGTGAGTGCATTAGTCAGGGTAGACCCGGTGAGGCTGCAGTAACCACTACAAAATGTCAGTCTTTGAAAATAGCGGAGGTTTATTTCTTCTTGTGCTACGTGTTTATCACAAGGTGGCCAAGGGCTCTCCTCTATGTCCTCATCCTCCCTGCAGGCCCCGGTCCTAGAAGCCCGTGTTTATGCTTCCACACCTGTTGAGGAAGGAGACAGAATACGGCCGATCACGCACTGGCCCCTTAAAGATTCTACCCAGACGCGATGCCCCTCACGTCCCTCTTAAATTTCATTGTTGGTGGCAAATCCCGCGGCCACACCTAACGTTCAGGAGCGTGGAGCTGTGCAGTCTTTCCATGGGCTGGGAATACGACTCCAGTGACTGTTGTGCTAATTGGTGGATATGTTGAGCTTGAGATTATTTATTTAAGGGAAAGTCCCTTCAGAAAAAATTACAAATCTTGGCTTGCATCTTGAGAGAGTTCAGGGCTAGAGAAATAGTGTTGGAAGATTTCAAAGTTGTGGTCATAAAACAGGCCACAGGAGTGAGTAACATTGATCAGGAGGGAATAGAACCTGTGCTCATGATGGTAAAAGATCAAGGTTAATAAGCTTGTGGTTCCAAATATTGCAACCCCAAAGCGTATTTTTTTTAGCAGTTTATTTTAACTTTTAAATAATTTTTAAGTAACTGTTGACATAGGTGTTGAATTAATCACTTAAATGGAGTTTAGCTTTTTCATACTCCAAAATCACTGACTTGCACTTAGTAATTTAAAAGGTGCCTTTAGATTTTGCAGTAGGAATTCGGCCAGTTTTCTGACCCAGCAGGGAGGAAAAAGTATTGCCAAGGATAGCTACTGTAGTTTGAACTAAAGATCAGTTATAAGTTGATTGATGCTGAGATTGCTGAGTACTCAGAAAATTAGAATACCTTATAAAATTTTCTAACTGGTTGTGCCTCAGACAGAAAGATATGGGCTTAACCTTGCTCTAACGATACTCCTTTTTGTAGCTCTGATTACTGGCAAAGGGAGTAGTTAATAGCACTTTTCCCCGTTGGCCGGTGTGCATACATAAGGAGACATGATGTTTCTCTTCTCCATTCTCTTAAAAGGTTCTTGTGCTTCTGCCTGCCTGACCTCCATCGAAGTCTACACCTAAATTACTCACTTTTTAATCTTTTCGTGTAGACATATGTGATTACCACAAATAAACCCTCCTCCCTTCAAGACTATGCACTTAACAGGAAAATGAATAAACAAACCTGGTTTAATGCATGTCACCATTATTTCTTTGAAGGAAACTGCAGAATTACAATAGCAGTGATGGTAAAAATTCTGGTCTTCACAGCTGAGGTGAACGAATATTTGTCAGGCTTCCACTTTTTGTTAGCACTGCATCATGAATGGTTGCAAAATAAAGAAGGAAGCTATACCTTTTACCTTGTCACAGACACATAAAACTATTAAAAGCAACTCTTCCTTATTTCTCAATCAAGTAAAGCCATTGTTGTTTACTCCTGGACGATGATTATAATTAACATTTATTGAGGGTAATTACAGTGCTGGTTATGGTACAATACTTTATATACATTATCTCATTTAATTCTCATAATAGCTCTTTGACATAAGGCTACCTACCAGGAACAAGAGGCTGAGATAAAGGGAATAATATGCTAAAGGACACACAGCTGCAAAAAGCCAGCCGGTTCTGGAGCCCTGCCTTCCCTCCTGTCACCTGCCTCTCTCAGTTTTCCGACCAACGAGGAGTTTTTTTTCCCCACTCATATTGCACATTACAGAATAAGAGAATCTTCTGTTGATCATCTTTATTAAAAATTGAACCACTCGTAGGCAGGGTACCAGGAGTAGGCCTGGGTGCACTAATTGAAGTAAAGAGAACCACCAGGGCCCCAGAGAACTGTTAGTAGAAGATGGGAACTAAACTGGACACTGGGAATTACCAGCTGAGGGAGGTTTTCTGCTTTTTTAATTAATTAATTAATTTTTTTGCGGTACGCGGGCCTCTCACTGCTGTGGCCTCTCCCGTTGCGGAGCACAGGCTCCGGACGCGCAGGCTCAGCGGCCATGGCTCACGGGCCCAGCCGCTCCGCGGCATGTGGGATCTTCCCGGACCGGGGCACGAACCCGTGTCCCCTGCATCGGCAGGCGGACTCTCAACCACTGCCCCACCAGGGAAGTCCAGGTTTTCTGTTTTAAATGTTCGTTGTCTTCCTGAGCCGTCCTCCCCAACAAGAAAGACTCAGGGTAGAAGTTGACATGTAAAAGCCAAGTAAGAACTGTCTTCATTTTTTCTTCTTGGCATCTAAAAATGCTTGTTCCTTAATTGCCTTCCATGGTCTATGCATATGTGTGTGTGTGTGTGTGTTTATTTCTACATGTAAACCCATATGTATAGTGAAAGCCTTCACTTACCTTGGGGCGAGACTTGATGAAACTCCAGCCTTTCCAGAGAGGCTCTGCTCCTGATGTCCATGTGTCAGAAAGTCCACACTTGTAGTCAAATCCCTTCCCTTGACTGAGGAGTAGTGTATTTTATGGTTACAGTGTGACACAGCAAGCACTTTGGAAACCAAGCAGAAACAGGTTGGTGCCATCAAAGGTGACAAGAAAGAACATAAGAGATGCAGTCAGGGCCTGTGGTCACACTTAGGCTCCGACACCAACAGATAATCCCCTCCCCACTAAATACATATCTCTACTGGGCAGTATTTTCACATTGTGTATTGATTAGAACAACTTTAGCGGTGGTTCTTGCCTAACTTCTTGGGGATCTGATGAAAGCTGCAAGTCGACATGTGCACAAACACAAGTTTTTCACATAATTTCACAGTGTTTGTTATCAGCCCACCTGTTGCCTGAAGCCAAGGACTCAGAACCGTGAATTAGCGTGTCCTGTCACTGCATAGTACATGGCCACCGTAGCAGGGCACAGTCACTGATGGCATTAGAAGGGGAAAGGCAACACCCCATCCTGGAAGTTTATTATCTTATCTTATAATCATCAGTTGACCAGGTAGCATTCTGAACGTTGGGATTTTCTCCGTGATGGAGGGGGTGGCAGTGCCCTGGGGTGAGAAGTGGTGAAGAACGTTTCTCAGAAGTGGAACTCTGTGCCATTCACACAAATCTGATTTCTCTTTACTTGAGTTCCCCCCACCAGAGAGCACCAACTGTGGCCAGGTCTGGCCCGCTGCCTGTTTAGTAAACGGAGTTTTACCAGCCACACCGTTCATTCACATACTGTCTCTGGCTGCTTCTGCACTTGAATAGCAGAGTTGAGCAGTTGCATCAGAGATTGTGTAAGCCTACCATGCCTAAAATTTTTACTCTCTGGTGCTCCACAACCCTTGTCCTAAGCTATCTGTTCTTACCCAGTTTTCTTTGAGATTGGTGTTGTTTATTTACATAGATGAAAGTAGAGATGTCTATATAGATTCTGGAAAACGAACTGATGTGGACGGACCAGGCTTATGTACACTCACAGTTAACAGTGGTTTAATCAATGATAGCTATCTCTTTGAAAACAAGACAAGAGAGCTCTCCAGATAACCCCCCTTTAGAAATACAGTAGAGCAGTTCTTGATTATTTGTAGCCTTATCTCTTTGTGAAATGGCTTAATTTTCATGCTCGGCTGGGTTCTCCGGTGCCCTCTCAGAGTATACTTGGTCAACATAAACTAAATTATTTAGTGTCACACTACATAACATAGAATCAGGAAAGCAAAACCACCTCAGTAATCACACATAATGAATTTCAACAACATAACTTCTAAATTCAATTGTGTGTCTCTTGGATTATCCATAGTACCTCTTTTCATTAATGTCACTAAAAACTGTCTGCAGAAATAAAAATAGCAGTTGTAGAAACATGTCTTTGATGGATAAATTAAATGAAAAGAACAAACTAGTATTGATACAAGGCCCCTGACCTCAAGAAATTTAAATTTTAGTACTTTGTCTTTTAGTACTAGCATTATATCAATTTTTACAGCTATTCCAGTAGATTTGGATGATTTAAGAAAGAGAACTGAATCTGTACCAATCCAGAGAAGTTGTTATTAATCATTTATTGCTTTCCTGTAAAACAAATATAGTTTTCTAGACTTCACCCCTACGCTGATATGAAATGAGAAGAAATGAAAAAGTTACATTAATGTGTATCCTTCCTCTTTTTAAAAGTTTGCTTTTCTGTGAAGCCAAAGAATTTTTTTTATAATATTGAGAGAAGGAGTGTATATCATAATACTGGTAGGACTATGACTTAGAAATTTATTTGGTTTTGTTTAATAAGCTTTTAAATATAAAAAAGTAAAATCTGAAAATTGAGAATTTAGTTGAATGATAAACAGCTAAGTTGACTTATTTCTTATTAAAGCTATACATCCAGCCAGAAAAAAAATTGTCTTAAATTTGGTAGTGCATATTCAGAGATTCTTTGGCCTAAAACATGGAGGAATAATTTGTGTAGTAAATGTAAATGAATTATCAGAAACCCACTCATAGCTTCCTACTGAATGTAAATGAGATGGTGACGGATGCTGTTAATCTGTGTGAAACAGTTGTGACTGCTGTTTGTGCCTGCTTGTAATAGGGGCAGCATATATAGTTTTAAAACAGCAAAGTTGCATGTACTTAGTGCTCTCTGTGTATTCAGTACAATCAGGGCCATTGATGGCTTGTGGCAGTTGAGCCTACTGGGATGATGTATACAGTAAACGTCTCTTAATAAGATAGTGCTGCCCAGTTACTGTTGGGAGATTGTGCTTGGTAACACTCACCAAGGCTAGATTTTTCTGTTTTCATTCTACACGTCATAGCGTTTCATCTTCTCAGAGTCTTGAAAATTTAACTTCCTCGTTACTTACCTGGCATAATTATAGGAATTGCTAGGGGATTTGAGAAGGTGTGGGTGGAAGCACTAATAGTCAAGGAAGGAAGCCTCATACAAGTCATGTTGATAAGCTCATGATTATAGTAATATATCAAATAGAGAAGCACTGCTACTACGTTCGTTGACTTCCTGCTGATTTTTGTGTTTTGTTTTTGGTTTTTTTTTGGAAATTGTTATTCTTTTGGTCTCCAGTCAGACATGGATTTCAACCCCAATTCCCTCTTGACCCTGTGTGTGAATTTGAGAAATTAAGGAACTTTTCTGAATTTGTTTCCTATGTGGAAGATCCCAGCTTGCCCAGGATAGTCCCAGTTTGTGTCTCTTGTCCCAGAGTAATTATTAATAGTGCCCTCTCTCACTCTGTGAAGTGCCCTGGTTTGGACAGTAGATTACATGGACATCCTATTTATAGGTGAAGTGGAGGTAATACCTCCCCGCTAGTCTTGTGATATGTGGTGATTCTATGAAATAATGTGAAAATGAACAGCATGATTCTTTTGGTTTACAAAAAAATAAAATTTTTGTCACAGTAGATAACCTTGAATGCTAGAATAATGATAACTAGTTTTATTTGTATATATCTTATACATACATACATACATATTATGGGGAATTTGCGACAGATAAATAGGTAGGTAGATATCGTATACATACATACATATATTAGTGAAATTGCTGTCTGAGAAATGGAGAGAATATTTTGGTGACCATAAACAGTGCATCAGGAATCAACACTCTCTGTATTTTGAAATGAATAATTACTACTGTATTTGTATCATTAGAATTCTGCTGCACAGCTCTGTGTATCATTGTTTCAATGTCCCTGTCTGCTATTTGAATTAATTTGAAGGCTGTGGTACCCTTGTGGCAGAGCATGATTTAAAATTTAGAGCAATTCTTTTGATGAGCAATATGCATTTTACCTCAACATTACATTTCCTGGGATAACACGGTTTTGCAACTGAAATGATAATTTGTGAGAATAATTTCTATCATGCTACTATGATCTTACATTTTTTTGCTAGAAAAATGAATGTAGTTTAAGACCTTATGATTTGATTCTGGGATTATTAAATACACTAATTTAATATTTGGGGTTTACTGTAGGGATTTTAAACTGTGTTTAGAAGGTGGAAATAATTTGTTATGCTATAGTAAGATGATTGTGCATTGGAATCTTGCAGAGAAAACTACACATATTTCTACATAGAACTTTGGCAGTTTTAACTAGGAGTCTTTAGCTTCAGCCATTCAGCTTGACTTAGTCATCTTTCATCGGAAGATTTCTGGTTTATATTCAAAAGCTAGAAATTATTCATGAATTCTAAGTTATACCATATGCAGTAATTTTGACAAGACTATTTTATACTATTCCTTTCCTTTCCTTCCTTCCTTCAATGTGGATGGTGCTCTGGGGGATTATATGCCTCCATTTGAGGAGCAGATGGCTGTTAAGCATTTCTGATGAACTGTCTTAACACATAGATCATAGGTAGTAAATTTTTTTCTGTTCCTAAAAGATGCTTAGAAAGATCTATAATAGTTCTTTGGCCTTTTTGTGTGTGTGATCCTGAATGAAAGCTATATATCTTTTTAAAAAATTCTGTAATTCACCCTTCTTACTACTGAGTGTAGGTTTTTCCACTTGCATCCCGTTAGTCTATATAGGTGGTGATGCTCTTCTCCAAAATGAGGACTAAACGGCAGGCTTGGGATGGGTAGTGGAGAGACTAGATGATGAGGTCGGGCTGGACATGCTGAGCTTGACTTGCTGATGGCACAACCAGGTGGAGATGTTACCCAGGCAGTTGCTTGCTCCCATCCATGGGCACAGGTGTTCTGGGGTCACATACAGGCGTTGGGTCCAGATTGATGAGTGGGAAGGGAGGCAGAATACGCTTCCAGGAGGAATTATTTCCTGTGCTAAATCTTGAAGGACAGATAGGGATTAGCCAGCTGAACAGGGCTGCTCTGTTTTCCTTTACCTCTCAAACACTTCTTACCCGACGTGGCCTTCTATTAATCTTTGAAAGTTATACTCTTTTAAATGTGATATAAGCACGTACACATTCAATATAGAATTTTCTGAACCAGTCGATCTAGGAAAAGAGACAGAGTTTTCCCTTGCCAGTGTGAGGTTAATTCATAAGGGCTGGTTGGAAAGAACTGAGATGGGATCTGGCACTGTTGGGTGGTTAAAATTTACAGGGGCAGCTTGGTTCAGCTGCTTTTACTGTTTCCTTTTTGTTTTTAGAAGTATTAACTCTCTTTACAGTTAATCCCTCATGTGATGACTATACCTTAACCAGGATAGAATGTGAAATTTCTGGTGACTCCTAAATATGTTCTGGGATTGTTGCTGTGTTTTGAAATCTGGCTTGATTGTAGGCTTACCTCTTTGAAGCCAGAGAGGGCCTTTCTGTCTTAGCCCAGGCCAAGCAGTTAACACCGTTAGAAACTAAGGCTCACAGAGAAACTGGCATTTAACAAGCCTGGGGACATAAGCGGAGCAGGACTTGAGACCCCTACCTCTGAGCTCCATGCTATTTGCACAGAGTAGGTGACTTTTAAAAAAAACTTACTAACAGCTTTATTGATGAATAATTCATAGCTCATAAAATTCACTCTTTTAAAGTGTACAATTCAGTGGTCTTTGGTATATTCAAGGAGTTGTATAACTATCACCACTATTTTATTGCTACCCAAGGAAACCTCGGACCCAGTAGCACTCACTTCTCACCCCACCCTCTCCCTAGCTGCCAGGAACTACCAGTCTTTCTGTCTGTATGGATTTGTCTGTCCTAGACATCTTGTATAAATGGAATCATATAGTATGTGGCCCTTTGTGACTGGCTTCTTTCACATAGCATCATGTTTTAAAGCTTCATCCATGTTGTATGTATCAACACTTCATTCGTTTTTATGGTTAACTAATAGTCCACTGCATGGATTTATCACATTTTATGTATCCATTCATGAGTTGGTGGCCGTTTGGGTTGTTTCTACTTTTGGCTCTTATGAATACTGCTGATATGAACATTCAAATACAGTCTTCTGTGTGGACATATATTTTCATTTCTCTTGGATATATGCCTACAAGTAGAATTGCTGGCTCATATGGTAACTATATGTTTAATCAGTGGAGGAGTTCGCCAGACTCTTTTCCAAAATGTCTGCACCATTTTACCTTCCCACTAACAATGTATGAAAGTTCTAATTTCCGCACATCTTTATTGTCTGTCTTTTTTATTATAGCCATTCTAGAATGTGAAGCGGTGTCGCACTGTGGTTTTGATTTGCATTTCCCTAGTGACTAATGATGTTGAGCATCTTTTCATGTGCTTGTTGGCCACTTGTGTATCTTCTTTGGAGAGAAGACTATTCAATTCTTTCCCATTTTTAAATTGGGAAATTGTTGAATTACAAGAGTTCCTTATGTATTCTGGATACATGCCCTTTATCAGATATATGTTTTGCAAATATTTTCTCCCATTCTGTGGGCTATCTTTTCACTTTCTTGATGGTGTTTTTGGAAGCATAAATGTTTTAAATTTTGATGATTTCCAGTTTATCTGGTTTTTATTGTCATGTGCTTTTGGTGTTACATATAAGAAACCATTGCTTAATCCAAGGGCACAAATATTTATTCCTATTGTGTTCTTTTTATAGTTTTAGCTCTTACATTCGGGTGTATTCAGTTGATCCATTTTTCGCTGGTATTTGTATAGATTACTTTCAAATGATGATGGCTTTTCTGTGCTTCCCAGCTATTTTATCTTTGAAGTATTTCTGGTGTTGCAATCCACATGAAATTACATGAGAAGTTTTAAGAAAAATTCTTTTTTTCACTCTTCTGTGTCTTATGTTTAGTCATTTGAGGGAATCTACTTACTGGCATACAGTGATTAATTTCAACTTTTTTTAACCTACTGCTATTGTGAGCTGAAGAATACACATGTTCTCTTTTACAGTAGCAAATACAAGTCAGCGTAATACTGAAGACTCTTGCTCTGTTAACCTGAACAGTTGGTCTCTGTTCTAGAACAATATCTTCATTTTCTGAGAACATTTGTTTGGGATCTTTCAATGAAAGCATCTCTCTTTCCATCAGCCTCTTATCTGCACAATGAACAAAGCTACTGAGTAGAGGGCAAAAGCTTAAGACGTGCAGGTGATTTGGAAACTGCCACATCCCATATGCTGTAAATGCTGAAAATTTACATCTAAATCAAAGTTGAGTTTGGAAACTTCACAGTCTATTCTACTCTTCAAATAATATGCTACAAAGTTTTCTTATAACGTCATTTATTACTTTTATTTTTCTTTAAAACAATGTTTTTTAGTGCTTTAATATGCCTAGTTCAGCAGGCAGTGATACCGCTCGTTTTGTAAATAGCATGTTTTAAATTTAAGGGTGTCAGTGTCTCTTAAAATGTCCTTTATATTTCAAAGAGCTTCAGCTATCTTCAAATATCACACATTGAATGAAAAGCTGAAATGGAATTTTTGTACTGAATTCACATACATTGGTTTCTATTCTTTAGTTTTTATTTTGGTATACTTAGCTTTTCAGGTTGTTAAGAAAATCATTTTGTTCTAAATAGCTTAGCTTCATACCTTACGGTGATGAATATAAAAATTGAGTATTACCTGTTAAATACTGTCGTAGTTGTGATATAAAGGGTAACGGGCATTATATAAAGCCATAAAAGAGTTTACTTAGCGGTATTAAATAGAACAACAGATTTTCAATACTGATTTTTTTTTTTTTTTTTTTCGGTACGCGGGCCTCTCACTGCTGTGGCCTCTACCGTTGCGGAGCACAGGCTCCGGACGCGCAGGCTCAGCGGCCATGGGTCACGGGGCCAGCCGCTCCGCGGCATGTGGGATCTTCCCGGACCCGGGCACGAACCCGTGTCCCCTGCATCGGCAGGCGGGCTCTCAACCACTGCGCCACCAGGGAAGCCCTGATTTTTATTTTTAAAAGATAGATCAATAATGGTTTTCATGTAGCAGTTCAGTAACTTAGTTTAGTGGCAAGGCTGCTTCTAGCCACTTCAGAGGGGTTTCTTCTGCCAAAAGAAATTACAGTTTGCACCTGCCATCAAAATGGATAGAAGCGGGGTTCAGCCTCACGGGATTGCCTTCTGGGGCTAGTCTGTGAACTCCCCCCAGCGCTGTGACAGTGACCTTTCCAAGGAACTCGGTAGGCGGTAGGCGGCAGCAGGGACCGGAAGTTTTCTATATTTTGGAATGCAAGCAAAAATATTGGTACATTGTCTCTCCAGATGACTGTCAGAGCACTTATCTTTCTGTACAGGGTTGGGAGGGTGGGCTGTGTATGGAGAGATTTGCCATGTGGGTTGGCTTGTGTCCGAAGAAGGAACCCTTTCAGATTTGGGTCTGATTACAGAAACGGAGAAATAAAGCTGCAGTGGGGGCTGCTTTCATCTCTGGATATAAGGGAAGGCCTCTGTCTATTGAAACAGTTGCTTGTGTCTGGGTGAGCAGTCACTAAATAGAGAACAGGACCACAGAAGTCTGGGTCAAGGTAGCAGCTTTCCTCATCTGCTTCTTCCATTTTTTTCGAAGCTGTGTTTTCTTTTTTCTTTTTTTTTTTTTTTAACATCTTTATTGGAGTATAATTGCTTTACAATGGTGTTAGTTTCTGCTTTATAACAAAGTGAATCAATTATACATATACATATGTTCCCATATCTCCTCCCTCTTGCGTCTCCCTCCTTCCCACCCTCCCCATCGCACCCATCCAGGTGATCACAAAGCACTGAGCTGATCTCCCTGTGCTATGCTGCTGCTTCCCACTAGCTATGAAGCTGTGTTTTCTTGACTGGTGACTATTAGTAGCAGCCTAACATTTATCGAGTGTTTACTCTGTACCAAGTGGTGTGCTTTTCTTCAGCTGGATTATTTAATCCTCACAGCAGTAGCATGGAGATAAACACTGTTAATCCCCATTTTACAGAGGAGAATGGTGAATCATGGTTGTCCATGGAGTTGGGCTACCAGAGCCCAAACTCTTTTGCAAATTTTGGGAAAAAAATTTTAAAATAGTCTTAGTTACAGTAAATACTGCTTTCTGTATATTTAAATGCATACTCTCTGAGATCTTGCTTCTCTGCACCTCTAGGCTTCCTCAGAGGATCCTTGTCTCTTTCAAAAACACTGTAGGGGGCTTCCCTGGTGGCGCAGTGGTAGAGAGTCCGCCTGCCGATGCAGGGGACACGGGTTCGTGCCCCGGTCCGGGAAGATCCCACATGCCGCGGAGCGGCTAGGCCTGTGAGCCATGGCCGCTGAGCCTGCGCGTCCGGAGCCTGTGCTCCGCAACGGGAAAGACCACAGCAGTGCGAGGCCCGCGTACCGCAAAAAAAAAAAAAAAAAAAAACACACTGTAGGAACTGGGGTCCTAATGTCTCTTAAGTCTTTGACACGGCTTCTGCTAGTTATGATTACTAGTCTGTATTTCATTGAATCTTACAAAATTATCAATTGTAAAAAGCACTATTATTTTATACATAGTTAAGAAAGAATACAGATGCCAAATAAATTGTAGCAGTGCTTTTTATCACCTACAGTTTTATTTTATACTTATGAAGTGAGCTCTTTGAGACTTACTTAGACATAGATTTTCCATTGTTGGGCCATAGAAACAGGAAAATATATGTGAAACAAATTTAGGTATTTCTCAGTCTTCTTTACAATCCAAGTTGAACTCTTCTGCTTTATTTTGCCACTCAGCTGTAGATGTCCATGCTCTTCCTACACAATATGGTCCTCTGTGCGATCAAGAGCATTGCTGAGACAGCATTTCTTAGGAATGCTCTACCGTTGTCTCCAGGATATTTTCTAATGGATACGCACAGGAAATGAGGATACAGCAGAACCACCACCTAGCCAGCAGTGATTGTAAGATGCAGCCCAAGTTTGGAGATGCATCACAGAATCAAAATACAGTACTGTGATATTAGAGGAAGAAACAGAATCAAAAGCCCAGACTTCTTAACTTCATCGCCTTTACTGGGGCTCATCTTTTTATCTCTGGAATGTGCTTGTGCTAATTATGAGTAATGATAACAAGAATACAGGCAGTGTGCTATTTCCAGTATTACACGTGGCTGGTTGGTTAATTCACTCTGGACAGTTTAATAGCAAATAGCAACAGCCCTGGGATCTGAAGCTAAAAACATCATGATGTGGAGAAGTGCCAGAAGCCTGTTGTAGTCATGTGGAAGCTGTGTGAGCTTAAGCAAGTTACTTCTCTGTGCCCCATTTTCTTCATCAAAAAAAATAGTTTCCACCTCAGCTCCTTTTGCTTTAATGAATTAATTTCTGTAGTACCTTTAAAACGTTGTCTTCTCTACCGGTAAGTGCTATTTATGTTAAATAAATTAGTGAATAAACAAATAAATGACTGGTATCATCAGGAAGTATGGAGCAGGGTGTAAGTAGAGGCCAGCCAGCGAGAGAGGAGCAGGGAGCAGATGTGCAGAAGCTGCAGGAGAGGGCCCATGCCGGCCAGGGGCCTCCTGCCCTCCTGCAGGAACCTAGCACTGGAATCCCCTGGGTAGGGCTGGGGGCTGGGCTCGCACCTTTGTTGTTTACTTCGTTGTTTATGCTACTTTCCCTGAATGTAAATAAAGGTTGTGTGTGTGTGTGTGTGTGTGTGTGTGTGTGTGTGTGTGTGTGTTGAGAGAGAGAGAGAATGGGTGCTAAGATGCACCACCCAGCATGACCCTTACTCAAACTATCTCAACCACTGACCAGGAATCGTCTTACCAAAATTAACGCCACCTTTTAAAGTTTTTAAAAAATTATCATTATTAAAGATGGCTTGGTCATTCTGTGACTTTGCAACCAAAGCATTTTAACTGCTTCTTCAATATCTTTTGGTCCAGAAATGACCCAGAATAAGGCCCAACCCACAGGTTGTAAATCTGTTGAGCCCTCTTCAGTTGGATAGGTTTTATAGGACCGGAGAAGCCATCTGAAGCATCACCTTATCAGAAGTAAATTTATCTAAGCAATCATGGAGTTTCTCCTTTACAAACTTCCGTTTTGGGTTCTTGATGGGTGGGCCAATTCCAGGCTTATCTGATGTCAGCCTGGGGCAGAACCAAGGCTCTTATTCTCACGTAATTCTGCCTTCTTCCTCCATGTTCTTTTGGGGGAAGAACTCAACTTCGCTTCTTTACAACTCCTCACGTTAAATAACCGAACTTATCATCACAGGGTGAAGAAAATGGGCCTTGGAATTCTGCATCCTGCCTTCCAGTGCCTGTCAAGGCTTCACACCTCAGTTTTGTTCTTTCGCAAATAGGGAGGCTGGTATTTACTCCAGAGAGCTATTGTAAGAACCCTCTGCAATGTTGTAGCTTCAGCTCTTAGTCTTTCAAATAATAGTGCCAGCTCAATAAAGTCAGTAGAACTCGCTCACAATTAGATATCCCACCTTTGTCTAAAGCAGGGGTGCGGATGGGGCTAGGGATCAGATGGGGACCTTTTCCAACAATATATACTCCCCACCAAGAGTCCTTACTGCAGTGAGCCACTCTTACTCCTTGGGGCGGGGGCAGAAGTCAGAGACGAGGTGCTGCTTCTCTCTTTCCATCCTCCAACCTGGAAGCTCTTGCGTGGGGGACACTAGGCCCCCAAATTATTCACCTTGAGAAGATTTAACGCTTATTTCAATGATAATTCCTTTAAAATCTTTTTTGGCAGACATACATATCTTCAGAGCAACCTTGGAAGGTAGTATTGTTACAGTTTTCATCTTACAGATAAGAAAACTGAGATTCAGCAGTTAGGTAATTGCCCAAAGATAAAAAGTAAAAGTTAAGTTCCATTGTAAACTTATAAATCAGCCAAAGTCAGTTCCTGGTTTTCGTGTTTCAGTGTCATTTAACAGGATGAGGATTTGACAAGCATTTGTTCTTGACACTCGTTTTTTCTAGGGGCAGGAAAGAAAGGGGTCTGTTTCTGATCCCCCCTTTTTCAGCACAGTTTGTGAGATTCACAGTTCCCTGAGGGGAAGGGTCAGTTTGATAAGGGGTTCAGCTGCCTCTAGGGCTGAGGGGCCGTGTGGAGGAGTGCTAGCTGTCATCATGGGAGCCAGGCACCCGGCCAAGGTGAGGAAAGTGTGAGGGCTTAGTAGGACCTTGTGGAAGGAAGTTCACAGATTGAAGCCATAAATTCACAGGGCTGGTGGCCATCCCAAGGCTGCTAGCTTGCGTGTAAACTGAGGGTTAGACCAGAGCAAACAGACTTTCTCTGCCAGATAAAGCGTGTTTATTTTTGTCTCTTATTTAGTCGTGTGTTGTAGGCCTTCTCCCTTCCTTATTTTTTGCTGAGAGTAGAAATGGCAGCTGAAGTTCATTCCTTTCCAAGTCAAAAAGATAGATTTGCAGGGCAGAAATAGAGGCACAGATGTAGAGAACAAACGTATGGACACCAAGGGGGGAAAGCGGCGGGGGTGGGTGGTGGTGGTGGGATGAATTGGGAGATTGGGGTTGACATATGACTAATAAGAACCTGCTGTATAAATAAATAAATTAAATTAAATTTTAAAAAACCAATAAAGGTATGGTAAATTTATAAAGGATTCCCCCCCCCCCAAAAAAAAGAAAGAATATAGAAATGGGGAAGGGGAGCACTGTACATGTTTAGTGGCTCGTATTTTTGGTGGGAACAGTAGTTCAATAAATTGTTTCTATTCTCGGCTTTTTAAGAGTGTTGGGTTTTGGCTATTCTGAGCTATTGGCTATTAGTTTACCATTGTAAAGAGACCAGTCCAGTTGTTGTTAGATGAAATATGAGGGTCATAAACATTGCATAAAGGTAAGCTAGGTTTGCCTGGTTTAATGATGTGAAGAGCACAGGAAGGGAATTAAAGCAAATTTCCAAGTAAGTTAGACCTGAAACATTCTTTAAAGCATCTGTTTGAATTATCTGTATCGGAATTTTAAGAAGGAAGTAGATACAGCGACTAAAGCATCATTCTTCGTCCCATTTTCTGGTGTTTGAAAGCCCCCTAGTTTCCACCTGTCTGTATCTGGAGGTAGAGTGGCCTTGACTCGGGGCCATTAAGCTTGGTACCCTGTTTCAAGTTGTAATCATCGTCCTTGACATTCATCATCCCCAGTGCTCACTTTCTTCTTTACCTCTGAATACTCTAGAAAGTGAGTTTCTACCAGCATCTCTGGTTGTGGCATTTTAGACACCAGAGAGCTCAGGATCACAGTTGAGTGCTTGCAGGCTGGAGTTGTTTTCACCTCCGTCCTTTCCATATAGAACTAATGGCAGGCAGTTTTTTGTTTTTTTCGGTACGCGGGCCTCTCACTGCTGTGGCCTCTCCTGTTGCGGAGCACAGGCTCCAGACGTGCAGACTCAGCGGCCATGGCTCACGTGCCCAGCCGCTCCGTGGCATGTAGGATCTTCCCGGACCTGGGCATGAACCCGCGTCCCCTGCATTGGCAGGCGGACTCTCAACCACTGCGCCACCAGGGAAGCCCGGCAGGCAGTTTTTATCCCTTTACACATTTTCTCATTCAGCCCTTTCTCATGTCCCCGGTACCATGTAGCAGAACCCGGGAGCTAGAAGGAAGCCCCAAGACAGTCCTACCCTGACCCCTTCCTGTGATGGAAGAGGCTACAGGAGGAGGAGGCAGGGGCTGGAAGTGACTTGTCTCCAGGTCACTGGCTGAGTAATGGTCGAAATAGAACTAAAGTCCACGTCTCCCAGCTCTGTCTGGTGCTGTTTCAACCATAGCACGTTACTTTGGTGGGTTGAATTTGTTTGTTGCCCAGCTGTCACTATTGCCATTTGAATGATTCTGTATCATTATAATGGTTTAAAATCTGTGTGTGACATGAACAGCCATGTGTTACTTTCTCTTAACCCATATACTAAGGGCTCCCTGTGTGCAGAGACAGGGTTGGGAGCTAGACCTGGCGTTTCTCGGTTAATTCCATGGTAACTTTTACAGTAGGTGAGGGAGCTAGGATTTGAGTCTGTTTCTCTGTCTTCAAAATCTCTGCCCTCTCAGTACCTCACAATTACATATTCAGAATAAATAAACCTCTCGCACTTGAGGTTTTTTAGTTTTAAATCAGAAAATATCTAATCAGAATAATGCGTTTTTCTTAAACTATTATTCTGCTTTTCTTTCATTTAGAAGTAAAATTCAAGAGAAACTCTTGGAATGAATAGGATGATGCATGTAAACAGTCCTAATAATGAAGCTGCTTGAAGTGACAGAAATGACATCTGATTTAAGTGGCTTCATCAGGTTGGATAAGAAGGGACATTGATAATTGGCTACAAAAAGAGGCCTTGTTTTTATTCAAGAGTTTATGTGCCAGCTGTTAATTTGAAGTGTTTCTTTTAGGTTAGAAAGATCTATATATCTTATTTATTTATTTATTTATTTGCGGTACGCGGGCCTCTCACTGCTGTGGTCTTTCCCGCTGCTGAGCACAGGCTCCGGAAGCGCGGGCTCGGCGGCCATGGCTCACGGGCCCAGCCGCTCCGCGGCATGTGGGATCCTCCCGGACGGGGGCACGAACCCGCGTCCCCTGCATCGGCAGGCGGACTCTCAACCACTGCGCCACCAGGGAAGCCCCGAAAGATCTATATAAATACATGTACTCTTATTGTAATAGTGATTTTTCTTAGTTGTGAATCTCTACATTTAAATCATTGAAAGTTTTACACACATTCATCTAAATGAGCAGTAGAGCAGAGCTACAGTGATTGCAAGAGTGTGAAGCTGCAATGACTCTATGTTCTGTGTTGTTCTGTGTAACTTCCTTGACCTTCAGAGACGCTCCAGAGAACAGCTCCGGTAGGGGCTGGTTCTGTGCTGCAGCTCTTAACATCCCTTCCCATCCCCCCAACCCTGAAGTTCTCGTGCGGAGAACACTGATCTAAAACCTCTTCCACCAGTATTTTCCTTTATCATTTGATGACTTAATTAGTTCTGCCTTCTTTATTCTCTTATCATACTCATTCCCTTTGGTGCCTTTCACTGTTCTTCTCCCCTTTTATCTAAGGAGAATGACTCAGTTTTTGTTAAAGGCAGTAAATACAGAGAAAGAGACATTGAAATTAATCAGACCTGAGACTGAAACTCAGTTCTACTGCCTTAACTAGCTGTGAGACCTCACTGACATGTTTTTACTTGTAAAACAGGGCTAGCAATACCTCCCTCACAAGGTAATAAGAAAGATTAACGAAGATCATGCATGAAAGCACCTAAAACCGTGCCTGGCACACTCTAGGAATTCAAACCTGAGTACTCCTCACCCTGTGCTTCACCCTTTTCCAGGTTCCATAGCAAAATTAGGCATAATATCTCTAATTTCATGAAATTTTTACATCTACAGCAGCATCTTTCTTCTTTTTAAATAGACTGCGTTTTCTCATGTAACATTTTTAAACAATCAGATTTTTATTTTATGTTATTACTGCCATTATAACTACATTGATTTCTGCTCTTATGTAAAGAATCTCATTATTGGTTACATAGACTTTGTGGGATATTCTGCAAACCTATCCACCATGTATAACGTTTCTACAGACAAAAATGACCTAGTTTTCAGACAGCCAATTTAATAATGTTAGAAAACTTTTGCTTTGTTTTTTAACTTGGTATTTTGAAATAATTTTAGACTTACAAGAGTGACAAAAACAGTACAGTGAGTTCCCGTATACCCTTAACCCATCTTCCCCTAATAACCGTAGTAACAGTTATCAAAGTTAATGTTGGTTCAATGCTATTAATTAAAACAACAGACTGTATTTGGATTTCACCAGTTTTTTGGCTGTTGTCCTTTATTATCCAAGATTTAATCCAGGATCCCACATTACATTCAGTTTTCCACCTCCCTAGGCTTCTCTGATTTGTCACAGTTCCTTGGTGTCTCTCCCTGTCTCTCATGATCTTGACACTTTTAAAAAGTATTGGTCATTTATTGTGACTCAGTTTGAGTTTGTCTGATGTCTTCTCTTGATTAGATTGAGGTAATTTGTTACCACCAAGGATACTGCAGAGGTGATGTTCTCTTCTGAACACGTGATGTCCACGTAGCTTTTTACAGGTCTAACATTAGTCACTTGGATGAGTTGGTCTCTGCCAGGTTCTCCAGTGTAAAGTTCCTGTTGATACCTTTGTAATTAATATTTGGGGGAGACACTTTGAGACCATACGTGTATATATATATATGTATATATATATATATATATATATATATGTATATATATATATATATATATACATATATATATATGTTTCTGCTTAACTTTTGCCCACTCATTTTAGCTTTCATCGGTGGATCTTGCCTGCAGCAATGTTACAGTGGTATTCTAATGGTGATTTTCTTGTTCATTCATCCCATCTACATTTATGAATTGGAATTCTTCTGTAAGGAAGATTTGTCTTCTCATATTTATTTTTTTATTATCATTCATTTATATCAGCATGGACTCATGGATATTTATTTTATCCTTTGGGTTATAATTTAATATTATCACTATTTACTTTGTTGATCAGATTGTTCCAGCTTTGGCTGTAAGGAGTTCTCATGGCGGTTTCTGTGTTCTTCTGTGTGCCTTCATCTTTTTTTTTTTTTTTTTTTCATCTTTATTGGAGTATAATTGCTTTACAATGGTGTGTTAGTTTCTGCCCCATAACAAGGTGAATCAGTTATACATATACATATGTTCCCATATCTCCCTTCTTCTTGCGTCTTCCTCCCTCCCACCCTCCCTATCCCACCCATCCAGGTGGTCACAAAGCACCGAGCTGATCTCTCTTGTGCTATGCGGCTGCTTCCCACTAGCTATCTATTTCATGTTTGGTAGTGTATATATGTCCATGCCACTCTCTCACAGCTTTACTCTCTGACCCCACAAGATGTTCCAGGATTATTTTCTATTTACCCTACCTCAGCCCTCACTTCTCCAAGGAGCCCTGATTCCTTTTAATAAAGGTATGTTTATTGCTACTGGAGTGTCACTGCTTCTAGGCCTCTTCGCAGACAAAGTTAGGAAATATATGTATGTAAACTAACAAATGTCTATACACACGTATCTCTATGTATTTTCATATCCATCTATCTGTATATGAACTGAGGGGGTTCATACTGTATAATCTCTGTTTCGTATCTAGCACGAGGTTCATTTTAACTTTTCTCTTTTGCTTATTTGTAACTTCTTTTTCCAGCAGTGAGAAGCTGGCTTTCAGTATCAAAAATCAGTTGATGGTATCCATGTGGATAAATTTTTGGACTCTCTATTCTGTTCCATTGATCTTTGTGTCTATCCATTTGCCCATACCACACAGTCCTGATTATAGTGAGTCTTAAAATCAGCCAGTGTGAGTCCTTTAACTTTCTTTCTCTTACTCAAATTGTATTGACTGTTCTAGTTCCTTTGCCTTTCCCTATGAGTATTGGAATCAGCTTGTCTATATTTACCAGTAAAACTCCTGCCAGGATTTTGATTGTAATTGTGTTAAATCTATAAATCATTTTGGGGAAAATTGATATAATGAGTCTTCAAATCCATGAACGTGCTATGTCTCTCCATTTATTTCCATCTTCTTTTGATTTCTTTCAAAGGTTTTATAGTATTCCCTGTATAGAAACATACCTGTACACGTTTGGTTAGATTTATACATAAGTATTTCTTTCTTTTTTTTTTTTTTTTTTAACAAATATTTTAAATGGTTTTAATTGGAAACAGACAAGTGGATATCCTTACCTTGTTCTCCATCTTAGGGGGAAAACTTTCATTCTTTTACCATGATGTGTGATTTTAGCTTTGGATTTTTTTTTTTTTTTTGTAATGTCCTTATCAGATTAGAAAGTTTCTGTTCTCTTCCTACTTGCTGAAAGTTTTTATCATAAGTGGGCGTTGTATTTTGCGAAATGCTTTTTCTATATCAATTGAAATGATCATGTGTGGGTTGTGTTTTTAGCCTGTTAATTTGGTGAATTAGTTGGCTTGAAACATTAATCTCTCCATGAATTCTCAGGGTAAACTCCAGTTGAAAGTGGTATGTTACTACTAATGTTAATATTTTGTTGAGGCTTATGAGGGATATTGGTGTTATTTTCTTTTCTTGTGCTGTCTTTGTCTGGTTCTGCTATCACGGTAATTCTGACCCCAGGGGTGAGTTTGGAAGTATTCCCTTTTATTTTCTAGAAGCAGTGGAGAATTGGTGTTATTTTTTCTTTAAATGTTTCGTAGAATTTGCCAATGATCTGGGCTTTGGGATTTCTTTTTTGAGAAGGTTTTCTAATTACAAATTTCATTTCCTTAATAGAAGACTGATCAGGTTATATATTTTTTCCTTCAGTGAGTTTTGATAGTTTGGGTTTTCAAGAAATTATTCCATTTCATCTAAATTGTTGAATTTAGGTGTGTAGAGTTGTTCTTATGTGCTTACTTTGTTTTCCTTTCCATGTCTGCTGGGTCTTATTGATAGCCAGATGTTGATAATTTTTTATGACGTTGATAATTTTTCTGTCTCTTTTGTTCTTTGTCAGCCTGGCTAGAGATTTATAGATTTTACTGATTTTTTTCAAAGAGTTAAGTTTTAGCTTTGATTGATTTTTTTCTCTATTTTTCTGTTTTTAATTTCATTGATTTCTGCTTTCATTTCCTTCTTCTTCTTAACATTTCTTTGATTTCTGCTCTGTTCCTTCTGGTTGCTTCTTGTTTATCTCTCTCTGCTCTTTCTAGTTTCTTAAGGTTGGAGCTTAGATTGTTGATTTCAGACCTTTCTACTTTTATAGTACAAGCATTTCATGTTATAAGTATCCTTCTAATTGCTGCTTTATTAGCATCCCACGTACATTGAAAATCCCAAAAGACATTGTTTTAATTTTTGCTTTTAACCACCATACAAATTTTATAGAAATTAAGAGGAGAAGAATAGCATATTCTCTTTTCCCAGATATTTACCATTTCTGTTGCTTTTCTTTATTCCTGATGTTTCTTTCTGGTACCATTTCTCTGTTTGAAGAACTGTCTTTAGCATTTTTTTTTTTCTAAGAGGAAATCTGGCAAACAAATTTTCTCTTAGTTTTTCTTCATCTGAGAGTGCCTTTATTTCACATTCATTTGTTAAGGGTATTTTCACTGGATGAGAATTCTTTTCTTTCAGGACTTGGAAAATGTTCTACTTCTTTCTGGCCTCCGTGATTTGTGACGAAAAGTCAGCAGTTGGGGCTTCCCTGATGGCGCAGTGGTTGAGAGTCCGCCTGCCGATGCAAGGGACACGGGTTCATGCCCCGGTCTGGGAAGATCCCACATGCTGCGGAGCGGCTGGGCCCGTGAGCCATGGCCGCTGAGCCTGCGCGTCTGGAGCCTGTGCTCCGTAACGGGAGAGGCCACAACAGTGAGAGGCCCGCGAACCACACAAAAAAAAGAAAAGTCAGCAGTCATTTCATTGTTTTCCTAGGCTGTGGGTCACTATAATCTTCTGCTTTCAGGATTTTTATCTTTGTCATCAGTGTTCAGCAGTTTGATAGTATGTGTCAGGGCCTGGAATTCTTTGAGCTTATTCAGTGTGGTGTGTGCTGAGACTTCTGAATCTGTAAGTTTATATCTACCAGGATTCAAAGCTTTCAGTCATTATTTTTTCAAACATTTTTTTCAGCACATGTGCTTTCTCTTCTCCTTCTGGGACTCTGATGACATGAATATTAGACTTTTTGGTATATTCTCATGGGATCCTGAGGACCTGTTCAGGGTTTTTTTGTTTTTTTGCTTTTTGTTTTTTTTCTTTCTGTTGGATAATTTCTATTGATTTATCTACAGATTTACTGACGTTTTCCACTATTATCTGCATTCTATTATAGAATTCATCAGTTAATATATCAGTTACTGTATTTTTCAGTTTTAATGTTTCCATTTGCTCCTTTATATTTTCTGGTTTTAGGGAGAGACTTTTTATCTATTTGTTTCATATGAGTGTTCATTGTTACTTCTTAAACCGTAGTTTTAACAGCTGCTTTAAAGTCTTTGTCTCATAATTTCAGTATTTGGATTGGTGTCTGTCTTTTTCCTTCCAAGTTAATGTTTTCCTGGTCATTTGTATGCCACATAATTTTGGTTTTTAAGCGGGACATGTTGAATGTCCTTTTATGAAATTCGGGGTCTTGAGGTTTTGTTTAAATTTTTTTTTTTTTTTTTTTTTTTTGCGGTACGCGGGCCTCTCACTGCTGTGGCCTCTCCCGTTGCGGAGCACAGGCTCCGGACGCGCAGGCTCAGCGGCCATGGCTCACGGGCCGAGCCGCTCCGCGGCATGTGGGATCTTCCCGGAGCAGGGCACGAAACTGCGTCCCCTGCATCGGCAGGCGGACTCGCTACCACTGCGCCACCAGGGAAGCCCTGTTTAAATTTTAAGCAGAAAATTGATTTGGGTTCTGCTTTGCGTTAGCAGACATTCAACAGGTTAGGTTCAGGTTACAAGTTTCCACCTGCCTTTTCAGGCTGTGGTTCCACTGACAGTTCAGTTTTCACAACCTTTGCAGTGCTAATTGGATCTGACTTCCTTGTGCCCCACCCTGTAGCCAGGCTGGGTCTGGGCGTTGGTGTATGCTGCAGTTAGTGCTCAAGGTGTTTGGTAGGCTGTTGAAAGTCAGAACCACGCGCAGCTCAGAGGTGAGCCCAGGAGTGCTGTACAACTTTGCAAAATTTCTCTCTTGAGCTTCCTTCTCTTTGTGATCCTGCTGGCATTTTCTGGCTCCTTGGGGCCAACTTCCCAGTCCTCTAGCCAAGAAGTCAAAGCTCTAGTTTTTCCTCTACCCTGCACTACCTGCAGTTGCATTTGCATCCAGGGGTATGCTGCAAGAGGCCAGGGAAATAAAAAAGCAACAGTGATTTGCCCATCCTCTTGGGACCACCACTTCTCTGGTCAGAGAGAGTTCCTCTCCTGAGAGTTTTAGGGACCTGCCGAGCTCCTCTCTGCCCATAGACAAATTTAGCAATAGTGTACAGTATTTGTGTACAGGTCTTTTATTCTTTAACATGATAATAGCAAGTTAAAAACATGGTTTTCGAAGCTAGTAGGGTCAGCTCCTTCCATCCCCTTCAGTGTATTTATGTGTGCCATTCATTTGTAATATAGTCAGATTCATTTGGTAAGAATGTTTTAAAGGTTGGGTTTCACATTTTTAAGATACTCTGAGACACCAGGACACCCTAACATGACTGTCTTTGGTCTGTTTTCTGGGTCTGAATGCATGCAGAGTTGTGCTTCAGTGTCAATTGTTTCTTCCAGTCACCAGCCTCCTCCTCTCACTTCGATTTCACTCAGCAATGCTATTGTCCATTCTCATGGCAGTGCTATAGTACAGACTGATTTGCAGTATTCTAGGACTTGATTGGTGATTATGCCATGACAGTTATTCTGTAATGCTTTTGCTAACAGAAAAGGATAAGGCTGCTTTTTTTTAAAAAATATTTATTTGGCTGTCCCAGGTCTTAGTTGCAGCATGCAGGATCTTTAGTTGTGGCATGCGGGATCTAGTTCCCTGACCAGGGATCAAACCCGGGCCCCCGGCATTGGGAGTGCAGAGTCTTCACCACTGGACCACCAGGGAAGTCCCAGACAAGGCTTCTTAAAACTTCCAGTGACATCCGTTGTGTTTCAGAATTCAAATGAAGATACAATTCTGTGACATGCTGTTGGAAACCAAATTGTTACTGTATCAGGACTGGATATAGTGACATGTTACTGGATTTCTTGTTAGTGGATTGTTTGTGACAAACCATGATTTCTGGTCTTTTTTTGAATGTCTTCACCAATCTTTGTCGTACAGAAAGTGGCCAAGTATTTAGCTGTTCTTTTGCTTTTTTACGTGTATACTCTAGGTCAATAGCAATAAAGATTAAAGAATGTCATTCCTCCCCTGCACCAGGAAGGGGTGAGCTAGAAGGGCTCTCTGTTTAGAATTAAAGTTCACCTCTAGTTGGATCAGTGCTTTTCATTAAAGAAGTAAAGTGTTCTTTATCCACATAGATTAAAATGTTGTCAAGAACCCAGGCCGGAAACACAGCCGGCGAACTGAAGTGCTCTCTGGCTTCTCTCAGCTTGAAACCACTTTTAGAATTTGACAGTACTGTGTTGTGAGACTCATGGCAGCACCTGAATTCAGAATAGCATGCAGCCTCTCCTTCTGAGGTGACCATGGCTTCCTTTGCAGAAGGGCTGTGTCTTGTTATGAAAGGTTCAGGCTTGGTTATTGAGTGCTGAGGACAGTGATTCTGGGAGGTGGACATCATTATCCAGAGTGCTGAGGTTGTCTTATGAACTACATATATTTGATTCTTAGGAGAGAAATAATCCTGAGTGGCAGATCATTGGTGTTAATGTCACTAAAATGATTTAGAATATTAGTGGTAGGGGGGAGGGGGGGAAGAATATCAGTGGGAAGATTTAAGAGGAGTGGATTTCTAATAGCTAGTGTAGAATGATATATAGTTTGAATTAACTTGTTACTGAGATACAAAAAGCTTAACAGTGCATACAAATTTGAACTGGTGCATTTCCCTTTATTCTTTGAGGGAGATAATAAGCCATAATATGGGCAATAGATTCGAGATCTCCAAAATTGACCTTGTCCTTTTTATCCCCAGTAGTAAAGGGAAGTAAGTGATCACCACAGTCTTCATTTTTAGAGAGTTATCTTTTCAGGGAAAGGGGCAGTACCCAGAGAAACATAAAATTCATTCCATAAATGTTTTTGAAAATGTCAGCTTTTGCCAGGGCTTTGCAAATGGTAAAAACAAACTCAAGCTGCTTAATCAGAAAAGAATACTGGAGTATCATGAAATCCAAGGGCAAGAATGCAGCAAAGGATGAAACAAGGAACTGAAAAGATGGAAAATGATCTCATTGGCTCATCTTGGGTTCATGTGTCCTCGCTTGAGCCAATCAACTGTGTCCGGGCAGTCGGGCATGTAGTCCAACTGTTCTATCTGGGGTTCCTTCTCTTTGGGGAAAGAGTGACATTTATCGGTGAAGGGTTAAACTAGACGGAGCCCTCCAAAGTGATCTATTACAATACCATGTTTAAACTTGCCGGCCTTTTATAATTAAAACCTCTAATGGTGTGTGGCCTTTAGGAAAGTTACACAACTTATCAAACTTGCAAATATAATAAGCTTTTCAACCATTTTCCTTCACATGCTGTCATACTGTTCTAACAGTTTTCCTCCAGTTGGCTGCTCTGTATCTCAAAGATCATTGCGTTGCTAATTATATATTTTTTTAAAAAATATAATGCCTTTCCTCTTACATAATCCACTACCATTTTTAGAACTCTGTATAATGTACTTTTCCTCCATGTATAGTCATATCTCTCATGCAATTTTTCTTAAATTGCCCTGGACCCCTTTTTTTCTCCATACTGTCGTATGTTACCACTTTTTTGAGACCTAAGAAATTTAACTTACAGATTTAGAAAATATAGCTTTAATATATTAGTAAATGATGTGACATTTTTGAAAGGTCACTTTTTTTATGGTTGGAAGGAACATAGGAAATATTTGTGAGTCATTTTAGCTGTCTCAATGAGTTTAATGCCAGTTTTTCTGTCTAAGGTTAGATGCTTAATTTCAACACAAAGTATCACTTTTCTCCATATGCCTGACTTTAATTTTTGTGACATGGCAGAATAGAGTGATACAGTCCTTTCGAGTAGAAGTTTGCATGTGTGGTAGTGGGTGGTAAGCATGTTGCTTCTACCAGCTTTGCTGTTCATACCTCTTATGGTATTGGTGTTACAACCAGAGCACAACTACCTTAGATATCACCGTGGTCAAGCACTGTCGGTTCTCTTTCCAGCTCTGTCATTTATTAACAGAGTGATCTTGGGCTAATTATTTCACCTCTTGGAGCTGTTGTTTTTCTCATCCATAAATTTGGAGAAAAGAGGTTTTAGAGCTATTGACTTTTAAAGACAATACCTAACACTGTTCCTGGAAATTCATCACTGCTAACTAAATGGTAGTTACTATTAATTTTTAGTAGATGATGTGTGTTTCTTGTAAAATGCATCTTCACTAGTGCAAAGCTCCTATCTAGTTAAATTGATATCCATTTTGTTGCTTTGCAGTGGTATGTGGCTTTCCTAAACTTGGAGCTCCCGGAAGCTATCGTTGGAAGTTGGGGCAATGAGGGAAATACAGACATAGGAGTGAACTAATAAAATAATTGGCAAACTCATTAGCTATTCAGGGAATGTTAAATTGATTGAGTTGATTACTTTGCGAAAGCTCTAAGTAGAATTAAAAAGAGGAATTTCTGTAGAATAAAGTAGTAACACATTTGAAGACTGAAACTCACAAGAAGTAGAAAATAGAAATGGAAAGAACAAACCTGTATACAATAAAGTGAAATATAAATTGAGGCAAGAATTGCTGTCATGTGTGTATTTTACCTTACATCCTGAAATGCACATTTTAAAAAGTAAAAAAATATAATTTTTAAGAACAGTTAAACAATCCTGCTTTTGCCTGCTGTCGCCCAGGCCATTAGCAGAACATTTTATTTTCTTTTGGGCTCTAGAACTAAAGAAAGAAAAACTGGACAAGATCCAGAGAAGAGCGATAGCAGGAACCAAAGGACTATTAAAAAAATAAGGCCCATGAGGAAAGGGTGAAGGAGTTGTGAATCTTTCGTTTGAAGAGAAGTTCAAGAGGCCACTTAATAAGTCTTCGCATATGTGAAGGGTTGTCATGAGAAGGATACTGAGCAGTTGTTTCCTTTCTCACTAAGAACTGAAGAAAGGGGAATGGTGCCAGAGAGAAGTGGGTTAGATAAAAAGAAATACTCCTTGCAGAGAGAGCAAAGCATGAAATCTGTAGTCAGATTATTAGTTGGTCCACATATCTTTGACTGGACTAGACAGCCTTGGTCCTTGACCGTTTGGCTGTATTCTTTTGAGGTTGGCTACACGCCTTCACTGAACACCTATGGACTTAAATCTTGGCCACAGAGGTGTGGCACTTTAAAATCTTGTACCATCTTGAATTTCTTGACTTTTTCATGCCTGTTTCCAAATTACAAGGTGGTACAGAGCACAGAATGAATTCTTGTAGCCACTGAAAGAGACTCTTAGACCTGGATAATTAGTGGACTCGTGAGGCAGGTGTCCCCTCCACAATGTTTATCATATATACTTGGAATCACTGTTTACCTCAAACAGTATTAAATTACATTTTAAAATAGAAACTCTTTTCCTAGGGAGATCTTCACGGTTGTTAATGGGAAAAGTCTCCAAATAAGATTTTAAACCACAATGACAGTTTAGCCAATTGGTTAAATAACTGTGTTTCCTATCACTAAATATGGAAAGCTTCTTTTTTTTTTTTTTTTTTTTAAGTGAGAGCTGCTGAGTTAATAGAGTTTAAAAGCGAAATGTATACAAAATCCTAAGCACATTTATAGTGGACTGTGTAAGTAAGTGGTAACTAACTGATGTATGCCAGCCCACTGGGGTGAAAAAATAGTGGAAGGGAGGAGCCGGGGGATGATTTGGTTGACATTTACTCAATCACACAGACACTTAATTGGGACTGGTACAGAATTTTAAGTGCCTTTTTTGGGACTTACTGTTGTGATCTTTCTTTAGAACAGCCCTGATACACCCTTCAGAAGGCTGGCCTGGGAGGATGTTGTCTGTGCCAAATTACAACACAGAACAAGGGGCTGTTCTCTTTCATTTGCTGAGAATAGTGCTTAATAAGTACTATTTGACAACATGCTGAATTAAGAGAATGTTATAAGGATGTTTCACGAAGGAAAGTGGGTAAAACATCTGATGTTTACAAGTTCTATTTACGTGTAAGTTGACAGCAGGATAAAGCCATGCTTAAAGCTTTATTTAAAAAATTTTATTCATCCGTTTGAATATATATGCTGAGAGAAAATGCTTTTATCTGGTTCCAAATATACTTTATGTCTCTGTATAGTTAATGCCAATTTTTTTCCGTGTTGGTTTGAAATGTATCAGGCCCTGGTAAACTGCTTTATGTTAACCAAATTCATGCAATACTGATTTGTAGCCTGGGATACATCTCTGATTATTTCCTGTTTCTATTGACCTTGACTTTGATCCCATTCTGGTATCTTAGTTTATAATCATAAGTAAAGGGAGAAAGAACTCAAAAATTTTAATAATATTTCTATGTATATTTCAGTGTCATAAGCTAACTATCTCAAATTTAATGTTATCATAGATTGCAGCATCTGAAAGTACTACTGTGGGACATTCAAATGTAGTTCCATTTATTAATACACATGTATAATCTATAGTCAGGTATAACCTATGAAATAATTAACTTGTGTGTTGAAGTATAAAATAGTATAGTGATTTGTGACTTCTTTTCTAGCTAGGTTTCTCACTTAAATATGCTTTAAAAATGGGTTTAGGGCTTCCCTGGTGGCGCAGTGGTTGAGAGCCCGGGCGCCTGCCGATGCAGGGGACATGGGTTCGTGCCCCGGTCCGGGACGATCCCACATGCCGCGGAGCGGCTAGGCCCATGAGCCATGGCTGCTGAGCCTGCGCGTCCGGAGCCTGTGCTCTGCAGTGGGAGAGGCCACAGCAGTGAGAGGCCCGCGTACTGCAAAAAAAAAAAAAAAAAAAAAAAATGGGTTGAGGTGACCCCCAGTGGCCCCTTGCAACTTGAAGATTCTGTGCTTCCCTGATACTGAGCTTGTGTGAGGCCTGTAGCCTGTCTGAATATATGGGTAAGTAGCAATCTGTGTTATACAGTTGTAGGCTGATGATATACTCGTGACCTTATTTTACAGAGAGATTTGTATTTTGTCACTTCAATAGAGCCTAAGGAAAACCTGAATTTTTGTGTATTCAAGTAATACTTCCCTTCCTTATCTTTTCATTACTTAGGATCTAGTGCAATTCTAATGAGCACAACAAGTGCTGGAGTAAAAAAGAAAGCGAGAGAAAGATATAAGGATAAACAGAACAATTAACTAGCGACTAGTTTTCAGTGCTTAAAAAAAATACAGTGTATAGGGACGGTGGGAGGGAGACGCAAGAGGGAGGGGATATGGGGATATATGTATAGATATAGCTGACTCACTTTGTGATACAGCAGAAACTAACACAACGTTGTAAAGCAATTATACGCCATTAAAGATGTTTTAAAAAAAATAAAAGGGTACTCTTTTAACACTAAAAAAAAAATACAGTGTAAACTAATACCTTACCTTATATTTTATTTTATTACTACTTGGCAATTGTGCGGCATTTGTAATTCACAGAATGCACTCATCAACGTCCTCATTTAATCCTCACGACAATATATGAAAGAGGCGCTGTTCTTTGCATTTCAATTAGAAAACTGCTTCCGAGATTATTGTGACTTAACTGGGATCACGCAGCTAGTATTGAGTCAGGATTCAAACTTTTGTACTCAGACTTCAGAACCAGCTGTCTGTCTTTTCTGTTCTTCACAGTATTCATCTGGGCTGGGTTTGCTCTGAAACTGTATTGAGATATACAGTTTAGGTGAACTGCATATGTGCTCGTGTGAAATCTGGGTAAATCATTTATAGAAGAGGCCGTTTTGTTTTCCTTTTCATCTAGCTTAATGAGATTGCATGGTTTGAGACTAAGAAACAGGAAGTCTTCAGTTGCCACTGACTGACTGGGAACTTGTGTCCATTTCTTCAAGTATAAAATGAAGGCAGGTGGTGTTTAGGTTCTCCAAGCTTCCCTCTAGCTCTGAAATTCTGTGATTCCAAATTTATATATTGAAATGTAATATTTAAATTAATTTAATAATTAAATTTAAAATTCTGCTCCATTCAGAATTAAAAAAAAAAAAAAAACGTTGCCTCATATGATGAGCCCACCTTTTTACATTAACTTTCTCCGAACAATCTATGCCAGGGATTGATAGGCTTTGTTTGAGTTTTAGATAACATAGTAGCAAAGTCCCAGATTCTGTTCTGTAAGAAATAGTTATCACATGGTGAGACTCTCATTCTGAATTTAAAGAGTGAAAAGTGACTGCAGAACGCCAATTATACAGGAGTTTGTTCCCCAAATGTAAATTGAGCCTTAGCATTAAGTACTTGGGCTGCCAGGACCTTGAGCTCCTAGCCTAGCACGGAAAGCCAGGCCCACAAATATGAAATGTCATTACAGCTAGAAGGACCCTGGGAAGGATGCGTACAGAGTGCCAGGAGAGTAAGAGAAGGAAACAGTTCCATCCGTGGGATGGAAAATGGAGGGGATGCACCAGTGAGGACTTCACCAAGAATGGGGTTTTACCAGATGGAGAAAGGATAGTAGACCATCCTAGGCCGAAGGAAGCAGAAGCAGATCCCTTAAGGAAACTACTTCAGAGAGCCCCAGCTAGTTCTCTTTGTATCACATGCTGGAGGATGACATGCTGGGAAGGTAAGCTGCACCTAGCATGGGAAAGTCTTGTATGGACTTGAGACTATCCTAGGCATTAAGGAGACATTGGAAGAAAGTAAGGAAGAACTGATGTCTTGCAAAGATGACAGAGAAGGCAGTGTTAGACTCTGAAATTTCTAGCTTGAACAACTGTGGGGGAAGGGCATTCTAGGCAACAGGATGAGTGTGAGAAAAGCCCATGGACACCTGAGTTAGATAGCACACAGGGCTGTGCTAGTCTCCATCTATGGGCCCTTGTTTGGCCCTCTCATGCCTCGGACCTTCCCAGTGTGATTGCTGTAGCCAGGTTAGGAAGGGTTCCATGCTGTACTCCATGGATTTTGGACGTTTTTCTCTTAACAGTGAAGAGCTATTGAAGATTTCTAAGCAAAGTATTAATGAAAGTAGATTTGCATTTGAAAGACTCTAATTGCAGCAAAATGGAAGCTAGGTTAGAGGGGTGCCACAGTGTAGACGGAAACACCCTCACAATATTCCTGCTGAGAGCAGTTGGGAGCCTGCATTAAGTGAGAGCAGAGGGATGTGTAGAAAGGGATGGAGCCCAGAGACTGAGTTAGAATAATGACAACAATAATATTAGCTGAGATTTATTGAGGGCTCACGTTGTACCAGGTGCCTGGTGTAAATGCTTTATATTCACTAATCATGTAATCCTTACAACAGGCCTATGAAGTAGACACTGTTATTCTTATCATCATCAGCATCTACATTTTCCAGACGAGAAGACTAAAGTACAGAGACATTAAATAACTTGCAGAGTTACACAGCCAGCAAGTGGCAGTTTGGGGATGTGAACTGAAGCAAGCTGTTTCTAGAGTCCACACCCGTAATGACTGCATTCTGTTGCCTCTGGATCAATAGGCATCCATGCGATTTGGTGAGGAGTTGGGTGCAGGTGATGAGGGAAGAGGTACCATTGGCAGTGACTGCTTGGTTGACTGGGAGGATAGAGCTACCCCACACAGAGATGGGAGGAGCCAGGGCTTTTGGAGGAAAGATCATCGTTCTGAGATATATCAAGTTTTCAGGTTCTCAAAGGGCATTCAGCTGGTGATATCCAGATGGCAATTGGATATATATAGCCCTGGAGCTCAGGATTGGCCTGTGCCTGACAGTTGCGTGTAATTCTAAGTGCAACTGATATCAGGGCAAAGTAATGAATTGGCAAAGCTGAATATAGCTTAAACTATATTCATAATCACCCTTTATCTGAAGGACTCTGGGTAGAACTTTATGCCCTTGCTGTATCTCCCCAGAAATATTCATAAATATTTCTCTGCATAGGTCCATGAAGTGGAAATACTGGGGAGGGAACTCCAGCTTCAGCATAAGTGGGACTAATCTGGGGATTCTCTGTAGTGAAGACAGCTTCAAGTCAGAAAACGTTCCTGTGTATTGAACCAATGCAGTTGAATGCTGTGTAGCTCTCTTGCATCCAGCTTTGGATTCCATTCTTTACAATCTAAATGGAAAGTACCCTTTTACAAACCTCCCAAAAGGTGCGTGGTTACTTGGTGATCCTTGGAACAGATGAGTGAGGTGGTGGTTTAATCCCAGCCAGGATGGCAGTTCAGGGTCAGCATCATGAAATCCAGAGAGCAGAGGAGTCATTTGGAGCCAGTGCCCAGCAGTAGTCGGATGCATTCAAGGAGGTACAGATGAATGGAGTTCAAGTGGTAGGCACATTTCTTTCCATGTCAGTGGCCTCTACTTGCTTTCCAGAAAAAAATGTTCTTTCCCTCTCTATTCTAGGGCTTAAAAGTACAATCGAAGGAACATAGCAAAGAAACCTTGGGACCTAAGCATCATATATAGAGTAATAATTTTGAAACTACTTAAAAGTTCTGATTATTATATCCAATTAATTTTAAAAAGCCAAGTGAAATTGTTGGAAATTATTTTAAACTTTATTTTTAAATACAGACTAATACGTTTTAGCTGCGTTCATTTCTCAATTAAATTTATCTGATCGTTAGATTCTGTTTGTCTCCAGAATCTTAAGTGAACTGTGTTCTTTTGGCCTACTTGAGATGTTAAACATAAGCAGAGCTGCACTCTTATCTGACTGTTCCACTCAGCTTGGGCAAGGTAACAGCAGTTTCGTATCCTAATATCTCAAAGCATAAATTGATTGTGATTACTTTTACCCATAAAGCCTCTTTGGAAGAGACATAAAGTTTACCCATAATACTCTTGACTTAAATTCTATATCTGCTGTGTGCTGGAATGACCCGCTTTCTTCCTGTATCACTCTCTGTGGGAGGCAGAATTCTAAGGTGACCCCCTTGATGGCCATCCCCTGGTGTTATACCAGATTATGTTATGTTATATGTTTTTGTTTGTTTGTTTCTTTCTTTCTTTCTTTTCTCGGTACTCGGGCCTCTCACTGTTGTGGCCTCTCCCATTGCGGAGCACAGGCTCAGCGGCCATGGCTCACGGGCCCAGCCGCTCCGCAGCATGTGGGATCTTCCCGGACCCGGGCACGAACCCGTGTCCCCTGCATCGGCAGGCGGACTCTCAACCACTGCACCACCAGGGAAGGCCCTATGTTATGTTATATGGCAAAGGGAATTTTGCAGATGTAATTTAGGTCCCTAATCAGTTGACTTTGAGATAGAGAGATTATCCTTAGTGGGCCCAACATAATCAGGCAAGCCCTTCAAAATAGATAGCTTTCCCTGGCTGGTTACAGAAGAGGAGGTCAGAGATACTCAAAGCATGAGAGGGATTCAACATAAGGCAGGTTCTTGTCCCTAAGATAGGGAGGGGGCCACAGGGCAAGGACTTGAGAGCAGCCTTTAACAGTCCAGAGTAAGTAGTCCTCCAGCAAGAAGAAAACAACTGCAACTGAATTCTTCCAACAAAAGAATTCTTCCAACAAAAAGCACCCTGAGCTTCAGATGAGAACCCAGCCAAGCCAGCATCTTGATTTCAACCTGAGCAGAGAACTCAGCCATGCCGTGCCAGATTTCTGACCCATGTATAAGCTGCTAAGTTTGTGGTAGTTTGTTACGCAGCAATAGAAAACTGATACACTGTCCCTCGCTGCATTTCTCTCTATTAATGCTGGTTACTGGTCTTCAGAGTTGCATTGTTACCATCTCTCAACTTAGTGTATTTTCCATCTGTTGCCCTAATAGCCACGACTGCATTAAATTAAGGAGAATCCTATTTCTTTTCCCCTTTTCTCTTTTAAAACCCTGAGCCCAGTCTTACTGGTTCTGTCTTACTGTGATTCTTCATCTAGGTTCCAGGCTTTGAAGGGAGATAGGGAAGGACTCACCCTCTTCATGTTGTTAACATATCATCATGCTGAAAGTGATTTCAGGATGTAGTTTCTGTTCCATTTCCCTTTATTGACTTAGTTCTTGGCGATGTTATATCCTGCTGTCGAAGATGTTTCTCATGTTATCCATTGGAGTGGGTCTGTTATCTCCATTTCACATGTAGAAAATAAGCAAAAGAGCAGTATGTGGCTATCCCATAGCAGAGGTGGGAGTGGGACCTAGAATAGAAATAAATGTGTGGGATGGGCTGGTGGGTGTTTCTAGAACACAGCAACAAGGAGCAGTTGATCAGACATGGATATCAGAGAGTCCCACCAGTGCAATCTGTAAGCACACTAAGCAGAAAGTATCTCGTTTTGACTGTCTGCCTTGGGGGGAAAGAACGCAGGCTGTCAGTTTTATATGCGTGTGATTGCTCTATTTCAGTCTCCTTGGTTTTATTTAGACCCTCTACCTAGTATTTCTCTTGCCTCTAGAAGAAACATAAATTTTGAAATGGATGAAAATAATCTCTCTTTTTATTAAGTTAATGGAATAATATTCTGGACACTGGTCCCCTGGATAATTTATAAAATGATTTCTTTACTTCTTAGAGGTGGAAGAGAGAATGGGATGGGGTAGAAAGTTTTCCGTATTCATTTTTATTATATCCGCATCATTCAGGTAAATTTCTTTAATTAGCTTTGCCCTTGTCTGAAAAAAAATTAAATATATTTATATATTATAAACTATATTCCAACTCTCTGCTATCTAGCTCGGCAAGCTTAGAACATGCTGAGTGATTTGGTCACGTTCACATAGTGACTCACTGATGGATCTTGGTGGGTGGAGCCCCCTCATTAATTGAGCCAGACTGTGCTTTCCCTTATTTGTCAATGTTTGCAAAACCCTTTCAGATGTTATTTAAATTTAACATAATTTAAACTTCACTAATAGTGACCTTTATGTATAATTGCCAACATAATTTTGATCAGTTAAAATAGATTTCTAATTTTTATATATTTATTTATTTTTGGCGGTACGCGGGCCTCTCCCGCTGTGGAGCCCAGGCTCCGGACGCGCAGGCCCAGTGGTCATGGCTCACGGGCCCAGCCGCTCCGCGGCATGTGGGATCTTCCCGGACCGGGGCACGAATCTGTGTCCCCTGCATCGGCAGGCAGACTCTCAACCACTGCGCCATCTGGGAAGCCCCCGATTTCTAATTTTTAAAAGTATATGCGTACATAATACACTTGAGACCTCTTGGAACTGTATTTTGCCTTTCCTCAAGCCAGCCAAATATTCCATGTCTCAGATTACACATTGAGGAAGTAGCCCTGTGTACAGAGGAATAAATGTCAAAGTGATTTTTTTCGTTACATTTTGCCTCAGAAAATTGTACTAATAATTTATCTGTAAACAATACATCAATAGTTGGTTAGGTGATGTAACTAACCAAATTAATTGATGATGTCTTTCCATCAAAATCTGTAAACTCCTGGTTTTGCTGGGGGGAGGGGCGTTGGTTATTTTTTTAGGGGGGAGGGGGGTTGGTTATTTTTTTAGATTTTTAGAAAGAAAGGTTTTTTTTTTTTTTTGCTTTCTTTTGTTTTCCAGTTCTGTTTTAGGAAGTTGCACCCCACTTATCAGAAACACTATGTACTTCTTTTAGGCCTACGATATCTTTATAGACTTGTCTTTAAAATTCGGTGATCTGATTTTTTTTTTTTTTAAGTTTCTGACTCTTTATTTCTAGTATTTTAATGTGGTGTTCTTTCATGTTGACCTTTTTTTTTTCAGTTTTATTTTATTTTTTAAATTTTTAAATTTTTTGGCTGTGCTGTGTGGCATGCGGGATCTTAGTTCCCCCACCAGAGATCAAACCCATACCCCCAGCATTGGGAGCACGGAGCCTTAACCACTGGACCGCCAGGGAAGTCCCTGAACTTCTTTATTACTTGTATTTTGAAATCGTAGAGGTAAAACGTTATCTAGCTTCTGCCTTCAGGGCAACCCACCCGGAAAAATAGAAATTCAGGTGTTACTTGGCATCTGTATTTTTCATGTTACCCCTCTTTTATGTGTTCAGAGGTTTTATGTGTTCAGAAATTTTTGTTTTTAATTCAGTGGTTTTGTGTGTTCACACCGGAGAAATATCATTAGATTTTCAACAATGGCATATGTGCGAGTCTTTGTTTCTTTTTTTCAAAATCTTGTTTGGATTTCTTTTGAAGGCCATGAAGGATTTTTTGGAAATTGACTTAATGTGAGAAAAATTCTAAAAACTGTCATATATAATTCAAATATATTACTAAGATTGTATCTTTTCATGTAACTTCTATAGCAGTGAATCATTTTTTTTAGTTTGATTTTTCAGTACTTTATATTTTATTTGTCACATAACAAAGCTCAAGGGACTTTAAACCACATTTGAAACTAAAAATGACAGTGAAAATCCTATAAGTTTGACTCATGGCTCAGTTTATCCTCTTGAAATAAAATTGTTGGATTTTTTTTTTATAATTTATGTTCTTTTTTAAAAAGTATTTATTTTTAATTTTATTTTTGGCTGCATTGGGTCTTTGTTGCTGTGCACAGGCTTTCTCTAGTTGCAGCGAGCGGGGGCTACTCTTCATTGCCGTGTGTGAGCTTCACATTGTTGTGGCTTCTCTTGTTGCGGGGCACGGGCTGTAGGCGAGTGGACTTCAGTAGTTGTGGCACGCAGGCTCAGTAGTTGTGGCTTGCGGCTCTAGAGCACAGACTCAGTAGATGTGGTGCATGGGCTTAGTTGCTCTGCGGCATGTGGGATCTTCCTGAACCAGGGATCGAACCTGTGTCCCCTGCATTGGCAGGCAGATTCTTAACCAGTGCACCACCAGGGAAGTCCCAAATTGTTGGATTTAACAAGGGAACTAATTGAGGAAGGAAATAAGTCAAAGTCATATTTTTCACGAGGCTTCTATCTATACAGTATTATCCTGATCCTTTATGTTTATCCTCATCCACTCATCCCAACTTCCTTACAATATTATCACCATCATTTTAAATGTGAGAATTCTGAGGCTCAAAGATGTTAAATAATTTTCCCAGAGTCATATAGTTAATAAATATTAGAATCTCAATTCAAACCTAAGTCTGGCTCCAACTCTTAGCCTATTGAGATCCCAAACTGCCTTCCACCTAACATGTGGAATCATCATACATTCATTTGAATTAGTGGAAGCACAGAGCTGGGGGCAGGGCAAGGAGGAGGGATCCTAGGAATGTGCCTGGTGATTTGGCCTTTGCGTGCCCTCCCTTTTCAGAGCTTCGTGTCTGGAGGAGGCTGGGAAGATGCCTGCATGTTTTGATGCTTGGTCTCTGCGTGATTGTATGGTATAACATTGCCTCGCACCATGTGATAAATAACACATGTTGCACCAACCAAATGCGTCATCTTATGTTCACTGTCCAATACTGGAGGACACACGGGCTGTATCAGACTTATGGAGAGAGGAATGTCTGTGTTCTGTCTTTTAATGGATTGGCAAAGTGTAATTTTCCTATGTGAATCTGAGCCCCCTCCCTCTACTACCAGAAATGTGATTCCATGGTATGTGCCAGGCACTGTACTAAGAGATTTAGTATATTGTCAATGTTTGTAGAAATACTGATACTACAATTGCTCACCTGTTTTTCTGAAAATCACTTGGCATAGAATTCTTATCTTTTAAATATTAGGTACAGTACAGTATTTCAGAGCATAAAATTTCAAATTTGACTTAAGTAGGCATACTTCTGTTTCCTACAGCAGAAGTCTATTATTCCTGGTAAATCTACTGTTGAAAAGGGAGTCCTTTGTCCCAGGGTTCATTTGAAAAGAGGTAATAATATATCCTTAATCTCTCTCTCTTTTTTAAACATCTTTCTCTTTTGTTTTATACATTCCTTTTTGCTTAGATTTCACCATGAAGTTCTTTGACTCCCTTACCATTTAGTGTTTTGTCTAAATTCATCTCTATTTCTTTCTCTTCTTGTTGGGATTTCACAGTAAACCGTAAAATGTAAAAACTCTTTCACTTGCTTAGAACCCAAGGTTACGGTTTTTGGGCCTTTGAACAGACTATTCATCTAAAGAAGGGATCTTAGTGTAGATTTGTGGATGTTTGTTTAGGGTGGGAAGAGATCAGTAGGAGATACTTGAAAAAACAGCCTTTCTAAATACTCTGCTTTCCTCGAGGGGCCTGAATATTGAATAAGACCTTAGTGCTTAATTTATACTTAGACTTATTTAATGTGAATGCTCGCTCATTTCTACCCAAGATCGGTCATTCAGAAAGCACTTATTATATACCTGTTCTACACCCAGTGGTCTTGTGGAGACCAGAGGAGAAATAGAAATGATGTTGGGCCTGAAGAGGTGAAGATCTGGTTGAGGTGACAGGGTTCCTGGTTGTTTCATGTCTGTGCACTCAAAGTAAAGATAGGTGCAGATTTAATCGTTCTTAGCATTTGTTTCACCTTTCTAAACTTTAGATACTTTTAGTCAATAGGAGAACTAGGCATCACTTTTAGATTAGCATGCTATGACAGCAGATATTTGGCTTCACTTAATCAGAATATTTTACAAGAATAAAAATATCCTGGGGGCTTCAGTTGCTTTCTTTGACATTCCTGCTCATTTTCAGAAAACAGGGACCTCTTAATCGTGGGTTACACTAGAATTTCTGTGCTGCAGGTTCATGGCCAAAGTGAGATACAAGGGGAGGAGTTGAAGGTTAGTTACTGGGTCTTGATTCTTAGTAATGGTCAAATGGATGCTTCACCCACAGGCTGTGGAGTGACTTTTCCTTTCTCTGGCACTCAGCATGTGGTATCACTGAGGTACTTGACATTAAATTCTTCTGGTAAATTCTAGGAAATTCTAGGAAAGCTGTTTCACTGTTTTTCTCAAGATTTCTTTTTGCCATTAATATAAGAACACTTACTATTTTTCTCTCTGCATTTAGGAATACTTGATATTACCCCATTTAGAGCCATACCCCTGACTTAGATTCATAGATAACTTAGAGCCAAAGCTTATAATATACGTGAATTTTAACTATCCAAATGTAAGTTAACATTTAACTCTTATCTGTAATTAGGTACAAGTAAAGAGTTCTATTAAATGTGTGACAATATTTTTAGCAATTCTTGAGTAGTGTGCTGGTCTTCAGGAAGTAAACTTGAGTTTGTAAAAGTAATACAGTCTCTGTACCCACAAACCAGTTAGGAAGCTTGAAAGAAATTATCAAAAGCATAATATTGATGAATGCTGTTTCCTTTAAACTCTGGGGGATTATTTTGAAGTAAAAAATCATTAGATACCAGCCATTGTTCCGATTTTACAACCGGGAGGTAGGTAGGCTTAGACAGTACATCCTTAGATAGGCATCTTTAATACGATTGTTTTCTTAAAGATGAAAAACAAAAATTATTTTCTGTTTTGAAACTAGTTTACATATTTTGATTGTTTAATGCAGGCACCACAATTCTTAATTTATTCTAATACTCCTGTATCATTTTAGGCTTGAGTTTGGCTACAAGTCACAGAGACCCAAAGACCAAAAGTTCAGGTTGGGGTGTTGCCCAAGGTGACAGGGGCCTGTTTTTTTTGTTGTTGTTGCTGTTGTTTTTCAGTTGCTATATCATGTACTCAATTTCAGCCCTAAGTTCCCTTCAAGGTCTGAGATGGTCACTACCATTCCAGTTCTAATAATCACCTCCATATTTCATCCATCAGGAAGAATAAAGAGGGAAAAGAAAGGCACATTCCCTCCAAAGATACATCTTGGTTGCCAATTAAGTTCAGTGTGGCACTGGAGATTCTAGCCAGAGGTATTAGGCAAGAAAAGAGGAGAAAAAAATGGCATCCAGGTTGGAAAGGAAAAAATATAACTATATCTATTTACAGATGACATGAACTTGTATATAGAAAATCCTAAGGAATCTACAAAAGAAACTCTTAGAACTAACAAGTTCAGCAAGATTTCAAGATATAATATCAGTATGCAAAAATCAGTTGTTTCTCTACACTAGCAATGAACACTCCAAAAATGAAATTTTAAAATAATTCTATTTGCAATACCATCAAAAGAATAAACTACGTAGGCATAAATTTAACAAAAACAGTGTAAGACCTGCACACTAAAAACTACAAAATATCATTGAAATAAAGATTTAAATAAAATGGGAAGATATCCCATGTTCATGGATCAGAAACATTAATACTGTTAAGATGACAGACAGTTCTCCCCGAATTGATCTATAAATTGAACACAATCCCTATCATAGTCCTAGCTTTTGAGACAAGAACTGGTAAGCCAATCCTAAATTTCATATGGAAATTCAAGGGACCCAGAAAAACCACAACAGTCTTGAACAAAGTTGGAAGACTCACATTTTCCCAATTTTAAAACTTATTACAGAGCTACAGTAATTAAGACAGTGTGGTTCTAGCATAAAGATAGATGTATAGGGCAATGGAACAGTATTGGGAAACCAGAAATAAACCCTTACATTTATGGTCAATTGGTTTTTGACAGGGAGGCAAGACAGTTCAATGAAGAAAGAGTAGTCTTATCAACTGGTGCTTGGATAACTGGATAGCCACATGAAAAAGAACAAAGTTGGACCCCTACTTACAGCATGCACAAAAGTTAATTCAAAATGGATCATAAACCTAAATGTAAGAGCTAAAAATTATAAAATGTTTTATAGAACATTTTAAATCTTCATGATGCATGGGTTATGCAGAAATTTTTCACATATGACACGCAAAGCACAAAATTAAAAATAAATTTGACTTCATCAAAATTAAAACATTTCGTGGTTCAAAGGACACTATCAACAGAGTGAAAGTATAGGTCATGTAATGTGAGAAAATATTTTCAAATCGTATGTCTGATAAGGAATTTGTATCCAGAATGTTAAAAAAAAAAAAAAAGGACTTTTACAACTAGGCATTAAAGACAAGCAACCAAATTTAAAATTGGGCAAAGTATTTGAATAAACATTTCTCCAAAAAAGATACATGAATGGCCAACAAGCACATGAAAAGATGCTCAACATCAATAATCATTAGGTAAATACAAGTCAAAACCACAGTGAGACACACTGCACGCCCACTAAAATACCTATAATTTAAAAGATGGATAATAGCAAGTGTTGGTTATGTGGGGTCCCTGGAACTCTCATTCATTGCTAGTGGGAATGTAAAATGGTGTAGCCAATTTGGAAAAAAACAGGGAGTTCTCAGAAAGTTAAATGTAGAGTTACCATATGACCCAGCAGTTCTACCCCAGGTATATATCTGAGAGAAATGAAAACATGTCCATACAAAAATTTGTATACTGATGTTCATATCAGCAGTATTCAATAACTGCCAAGATTGTAAACAGTCCAACTGTGTCCATCCTCTGATGATTGGACAAATAAAACATAGTATATCCATATAATCAAATATTATTTGGCCATTAAAATGAAGTACTGATGCATGCTACAACAGAGATTAATCTTGAAAACATGCTAAATGAAAGAAGGCAGACAGAAAAGCTCAAATATTTTATACCTCGATTCATATGAAATTTTCAGAATAGGCAAATTTATAGATACAGAAAGTAGATTAGTGGTTGCCTAAGCCTGGGGTGGGGAGTAGGGAATAATTGTTAATGGGTTTGAGGTTTCTTTTGGGATGATAGAAATGTTCTGTAATTCAACAGTAGTGATGATTGCACAGCTCTGTGAATATACTAAAAGCATTGAATTATAAACTACAATCAGTTAATTTTCTGGTATATTAAAGATTTTAAATCTATATATATATCTTGGAAGTTACATATACTACTTGCACTACATCCCATTGGCTATAACCTTGTTACTGTGTTACACCTACTTGTTATGGGGCCTGGGAACAGTATTCTGTATTCTGGGCAGCCATGTGCCCAGCTAATATAAGAGGACTGTTACTGAGGACAAGGAGTGAGTGAGGTATTACTGGATGTCTAGCAATCTTTGCCACTTTTCCAAGTTAAAGGTGAATCATAACCAAAAAAAAAACTGCTACAAGTTATTATGGTTAAGTCAAACAGTCATGTTGATATAAAGCTTCCTATTAGCCTGAAATAATAACGTGTTTGTTTTTCTTTTTAAAGATTTTACATACAAAGAGAGAGGATGCAAAGAGTTCATGAGTACCAGTGATCCCCTGGTGGTGTCTTTATGAAACCTGGTCCTCCCAAAATTTATGGCTGTGGTAAATAACCAAGTTGATTGTTACAGCCTCGTCTACTTGATTTATTGAAAAAGTACTGACACTTTTAAGAATTTTTGAGAAGTCTATAAATGCCATTTCAGAACACACAGTGAAATCAATAATAATTCTTTTAATTATTGAGATATAATAAATGTTAAAAATAAGGAAAGTATATTGTTTTCTGTATAAAGGAATTAGTCTTTTCAAGTTGTTTTTTTGTTTTGTTTGTTTGTTTTTTTAGCATTTAAAATTACTAAACCAGGATTAATGGGATGGATTATTTCAGCATCTAAGAAAAAAAGGAACTTTTTTAAGTTTCAGGGAATGGATTTCTCTTTTGAAATAGTTTGTTATTGGCTCAAAAGCTGAAAAGTTACTTTAGAAAATACAACAATGAAAAAAAATAATTTCATGTGTATGCTATAAAGCTTCATTATTTTCAGTTGATTGGGAGATTTGGTAGGCCAGAGAGAACTGGCAAAACATAACATTTTATTTTTTTTATTGAAGCGTAGTTGCTTTACAATGTTATGTTGGTTTCAGGTGTAGTTACAATTACATATATGTACATATTACATGTATATGTAGTTACAGTTACATGTATTCAGTTACATATATATTCTCTGTCAGATTCTTTTCCATTATAGGTTATTACAAGATATTGAATATTGTTCCCTGTGCTGTTTTTCTATTTTATATATAGTAGTGTGTATCTGTTGATCCCAGACTCCTAATTTATCCCTCCCCCTCACCTTTCCCCTTTGGTAACCATAAGTTTGTTTTCTATGTCTGTGAGTCTCTTTCTGTTTTGGAAATAAGTTCATTTGTATCATATTTTTAGATTCCACGTGTGAGTGATATCATATGATATTTGTCTTTCTCTGACTTACTTCACTCAGTATGATAATCTCTAGGTCCATCCATGTTGCTGCAAATGGCATTATTTCATTCTTTTTTATGGCTCAGTAATGTTCCATTGTATATATGGACCACATCTTCTTTATCCATTCCTCTGTTGATGGACATTTTGGTTGCTTCTATGTCTTGGCTATTGTATACAGTGCTGCATTGAACATTGGGGTGCGTGTATCTCTTCAAATTAGAGTTTTCATCATTTCCTGTTACAGGCCCAGGAATGGGATTGCTGTATCATACGGTAACTCTATTTTCAGTTTTTAAAGTAAGCTCCATACTGTTCTCCATAGTGGCTGTATCAGTTTACATTCCCACCAATGGTGTAGGAGGGCTCCCTTTTTTCCACACCCTCTCCAGCATTTATTATTTGTAGACTATTTGACGATGGCCATTCTGATTGGTGTGAGGTGATACTTCATTGTAGTTTTGATTTGCATTTCTCTAATAATTAGTGATGTTGAGCATCTTTTCATGTGCCTGTTGACCATCTGTACGTCTTCTTTGGAGAAATGTCTGTTTTGATCTTCTGCCCATTTTTTGATTGGGTTGTTTTTTTGATGTTGAGCTGTGTGAGCTGTTTGTATATTTTTGAAATTAATCCCTTGTCAGTCACATTTTTTGTGAATATTTTTTCCTATTCTGTAGGTTGTCTTTTTGTTTTCTTTATGGCTTCCTTTGCTGTGTAAAAGCTTTTGAGTTTGATTAGGTCCCATTTGTTTATTTTTGCTTTTATTTCCATTAGTCTAGGAAAAGGATACAAAGTAATATTGCTGCAATTTATGTCAAAAGTATTCTGCCTATGTTTTTCTCTAGGAGTTTGAGAGTGTACGGTCTTACATTTAGGTCTCTAATCCATTTTGAGTTTGTTTTCATATATGGTGTTAGAGAATGTTCTAATTTTATTCTTTTACGTGTAGCTGTCCAGTTTTCCCAGCACCACTTGTTGTAGAGACTGTCTTTTCTGTATTGTATATTCTTGACTCCTTTGTTGTAGATTAATTGACCATAAGTGCATGGGTTTATTTCTGGGCTTTCTGTTCTGTTCCATTGATCTATGTGTCCATTTTTGTACCAGTACCGTACTAAAACATATAAAATTTGAAAGGAGATACAGGCATTTAATCCCAAGTACTGTTTCAACAGAGAGATAAATTTATTATATATTTTTGGTAGTTATGTTGTAGTGATTAAGAGCATAAGCTTTGGGGGAATTCCCTGGCAGTCCAGTGGTTGGGACTCTGCACTTTCACTGCCGAGGACCCGGGTTCCATCCCTGGTTGGGGAACTAGGATCCCGCAAGCCACAAGGCATGACCAAAAAAGAACATAGCTTTGGAATCTCTTTTTTTTTTTTTTTTTTTTTTTGCAGTACGCAGGCCTCTCACTGTTGTGGCCTCTCCCGTTGCGGAGCACAGGCTCCGGACGCGCAGGCTCAGCGGCCATGGCTCACGGGCCTAGCTGCTCTGTGGCATGTGGGATCTTCCTGGACTGGGGCACGAACCCTTGTCCCCTGCATAGGCAGGCGGACTCAACCACTGCGCCACCAGGGAAGCCCTGGAATCTTTTTGACATAGTCCTGAATCCGCACTTTTCTTCTTATTAAATCTGTGAGCTTAGACTACACTTAACATTCTGAACCTTAATTTTTCTTACCTGTAAATAAGGAACAATACCTACCTCATAATGTTACTGTATTACATTGAAATAATATATGCAAAGCATTTAATTAGTGTCCGATGTACTGTTGGCACTTAATAAATGTTTGTTTTATTATCATTGAAATATAATCATTAAGATAGAATGAGGTATTTGAAAATCTCTTTGCAAATAAGTGGGAAACATTTTTTTGGAACCCTGTGTACAGTTGTCAACTTGGTATGAAATGCCTTTTTTTATTGGTAACTCAAAAGTGAACTTTTTCTCATCTTGGGATGAACTATCAATTTCTCCATTAGTGAAGTTTTACCTAAAGAAATTTTATTGCAGAGAATGGAGTAAACAGATGCTAATTCTAAGTTTCTCATATAAAATTTATTTTCTAGGAGAATGCATAGAAGGGCTGCGGGAAAATGACTACCTTCTGATTCATTCGTGCCGTCAGTGGACCACCATCACTGCCCATAGCTTGGAGGAGGGGCACTATGTCATTGGGCCAAAGATAGAGATTCCGGTACATTATGCAGGTAAAGCTCCTTTCAAGAGACAAGAAACAGCTAATGAAGTGTACTTGAATATGCTAATTTTCTCCTCCACAGTGAGAAAATAGGAACTGTCGAATAAACTAGAGGGTATAATGACTTAGAAAAAGATGAACGAAACACTTTGATTATTTTATCAGTGAAAGCTCAGATTCATTTTGTCATAGGCATTTCTAATTAATGCATGTAGTTAAGCGTGGATTATTAAGCACAGATTCTTGTTAGATATTTATAAAATGAAAATGGTACAAACACAAAGATCATCTCTGGAATGACAGTTCATATGCGTAGCCAGCCTCTGAACACCAGTATCTCTGAATAAACCTGAGCACGATTTGTGAATGACTTTGATGTCATGGTTTCACAAGATACCATTTCACAAACATGCATTGTGGTCTGGTTTTAAAAGTATTGGATTGAAAGGTCAGATACCTGAACATGTCCCTCTTTGCAAGGAAGCTTTTAGAATACAGGCAGCAGAGGTGACCTCACTGCTTAGTTAAATCAGGATAATAGCTATCTTCTTGCCTCAGTTGGAACTCCATTCAGTGTAACAATGTCATTTAACTAATTTTTATTAAGGGCTTTCTAAGTACCAGCACTGCTCTAGGAGTTTATGATACATCTAGTAGCTTGAATCCACTTTCAATAGTGGCGGCTTACAAATGCAGTTTTTAAAAAACGTTATGTATATATGTTTCCTATACTTTCTTCTGGTGCTTATAGTTCATTATGTGCAGGATCTTGACTTTATCTCTACTATTGTTAATTTTTCAAAAGTCTCTAGCAGGACACTGTAATTGATTAGCTATAAATTGTATAGCCCTAGACTGCCGTCATGTTTTTGAGTGACTCCTCTACATTGCCCAGAGAGTTGTCCATTTGGAAAAGAGACCTTGCTATATCTCCACTGTCTAGAACCAGCAGCAAATGGTATGTGTTCAGTAAATAATTTTTGGATGAATGAATGGTTTGGTCCCCCTTTTATTCCTAGGAGTCTTCATTGCTAGATATGACCTAGAGATCACTAAACTCCTCAAAATCCTTCTTATTCCAGAAAAATTATAAGAAAGAATTTCTCTTGCCTGAAACCTGTCCTGGAATTCTCTTGCCCAGCTGTAGGAGTAGACTTTATAGAAAAAGGAGGAACATATAGCTACAGAAAGTATTACGACTGTGAGATTGGGAGCCAGGCCAAAGGGGCAGAGAATGAGACAGACCCCCCCACCTGCCCAGTCTCTCCTGCCAGTGGTCCCACAGCAGGTGAGATCCATGCTAGTTTGAGCAGAACCAAAATTCTGTCCCTTGTGGAAAACCGAGAAGGAAGGTGTAAGATTGTGATTCAAATATATGATTTTACCTAATCTGCTGTGTTCTTCTTTGAGTAGATTGAGTTTTAGTCTTTCCCTCAAACCCATTGCTCCGTGACATCGTTCATCCCAAATGCATGCTGTCATTTGATCAGTTACTCAAATCTCTTTAGAGACTCCGTATGCCACCAGTCTCTTTGACTTATTGCTCAAAGCCCTCACAGGGGCTAGTTCTAGTCCACTTCTCCAAACTTACCTTTTCTACTCTGAAGAGTGAGCCTTCCACTCTAGCTAGATTAGTCACCTCACTGTGTCCTGGATACCCTGAATACTTTTCCATTTACACCATTCCCCGGCCGGAGTTCCCTTCCTTGGCCATGCTTTTATCAGAGCCTGTCATTGCATCAGGAGGGTGCAGAGGTACCCCCTACTCTCCCCATGTGGTCTTCGATGTACTTACCGTGTATCACATTCATTTAGCACACGTTCTCAGGCTTCATTCAGTTACCTTTTCCTACAAGCACACACATCTTCACTTGCCAGCTGCACTGTACACTCCTTAACAAGTGAGACCAACTATAAAAACCTTTGTGAGTCCTTAGGATCTATACAGAAAAGATACAGTTCTTTATGGCTGCAGATGCTTCACCTAGGGATCTCAAACTTGGCTGTACATTGGAATCACCTGGGAAGCTTTCAGAATGACTGATGCCCAGTTCCCATGTCCAAGGTTCTGGTAATTGGTTTTGAGTGTAGGCTGAGCGTTAGTATTTTAATAGCTCCTCTTGTATGTAGTTAAATTATGCAGCCAAGGCTGGGAACCCTTTGTTCTGGAATGGGCATTTCACAGTGTCAGATGATCAGATTTCCCTAAACACCTGCAAATATTTGCAAATGTTTTATTGTTCTGAACATTTTTTTAAATAGACATTCACCTTCCACCGGGATAAAAGATATGGTATGTTCAACAGCTTACTCTTTATCTGCAGGGAAAATGATAGTACACTTAATTGGGAAACCCCAGGCCGTGTATTGCAAATGATACTTTTTTTTTTTAAAGTGAAATTGAGGTCCCAAGACTAAAAGGAAACATGAACACTAGGACTGTACCACTTTACATGAAAAGAAAGAAAATATATTAAAGGAAGAAAAACTTGAAATAGAACTGTCTTAGTCAGTTCAAGCTGCTATAACAAAATACCATAGACTGGATAAATCATAAACAAAAAAAATTTATTTCTTGAGAAGTCCAAGATCAAGGTGCCGGTAGATCCAGTGTCTGGTGAGAGCCCAGTTTTCTGGTTTGCAGATGGTCATTTTCTTGCTGTGTCCTCACAAGTTAGAGAGAGAGAGAGAACAATCGTCCTTCTCAAGTCTGTTCTTATAAGGGCACTAATCTCATTCATGAGGACTCCACCCTCATGACCTAATTATTTCCTGAAAGCTGCACCTCCAAATTCCATTACATTGGGGATTTAGGCTTCAGCATCTGATTTGGGGAGGATGTAAACATTCAGTCCATAGCAAGTAACCAATGGTTTATGAGACATTTGATAAGATTATTTCAAAGAGTATCCTAGGGGATATCTTATTTCTAAGAATTTATTATCAAGTCCAGCCTTTGGAAGAAAGAGAGTATAAAGTAAATTGTGGAGAATAAAAATATCATTTATGTCTCTGGTTTATTAGTGTTCTAATTTTAATTCATAGAAGAAACCCTTATTCATGCATGTTATACTAATTTGTTGTAATTTCATATAGGTTAAGAGTCACCACTCATTCTTTGAGGAAAATTAATAAATAATAATTAAATATGTTTAACCTAGTAATAAAATCTACCAGCTTTGTAATCAGCCTAGTTGGATTCCTGGTTCTGCCACTTACTGTCTGTATTTGGGCAAGTTACTAAACCTCTCTGAATCTTAGTTTCTTCATCTGTAAAGTGGGGATACCTATAGTGCCTTTCTCTTCAGCTAGTTGTGAAGATTAAAAGAGGTAATGCAGGTGAAGCACCTTTCTGAGCGCTTACTAATTCCAAGTGCTCCATAGTGTTAATGGTGGTGATTATGGTAATGATAGCAGTAAAATGTTTCTAAAGATTTAACTGTTTATTTTGAAGTACAGATTACAAGTTGAATTACTTTTCTGCTCATTAAAGCAGGCTGAATACTGATACCCCTCGATGTTGTTTTGGCTGCTGGGTTTTTTTGTTGTTGTTTTAAGCTTTTTACTTTGAGGCTGCAGTCATATGATATATTCTTTTATACTATTTACCCATTTTTACCATCATTTGCCATGTTTGTTGTATTCTTTTCCTCCATCTCTTTCTCTGCACACACACACACACACACACACACACACACACACACACACACACACCCATATTATTTATTTATCCCGAATCACTGGAGAGCAGACAGCACACATCCCCCTTAGACTTCATTATGTATTTCCTAAGAACAAGGATATCCTGTTATGTAACCACAGTACTGTTAGCAAATTCAGGACATTTAATACTTTAATCTACGGTCCATGTTCCAGTTTTGTCAGTTGTCCCAATAATATTTTTTCCCTCTAGGACAGCACCTAGTCTGGGACCCCTTATTGTATTTCCCTACCATGTCTCTTTAGTCTCCTTTAATCTGGGATAGTTCCTTATCCTTCCCCTTATCCTTCCTTCCTTATGTGTTTTATGACTTTTTTGTTTTTTGTTTTTGGCTGCGTTGGGTCTTCGTTGCCGTGCGCAGGCTTTTTCTAGTTGCTGAGTGGGGGCTATTCTTCGTTGTGGTGCGCGAGCTTCTCATTGCGGTGGCTTCTCTTGTGGAGCACAGGCTCTAGGCACATGGGCTTCAGTAGTTGTGGCACATGGGCTCAGCGGTTGTGGCTCGTGGGCTCTAGAGCTCATACTCAGTAGTTGTGGCACATAGGCTTAGTTGCTCTGCAGCATGTGGGATCTTCCGGACCAGGGCTCGAACCCGTGTCCCCTGCATTGACAGACGGATTCTTAACCACTGCGCCACCTGGGAAGTCCCTATGACATTTTTGAAGACTATAGGCAAGTTGTGTTATAGACTAGCCCTCAGTTTGGGTTCCCCAGGCTGTTCATGATTAGATTGAGATTATGCACTTTGGGCTGGTTGTATCCTCCTCAGGGAATCACATCTAGAGACATGGGATGTCCCTTTGCCCCTTATTGGTGACATTGATTTTGATCACTCAGATAAGGTGTTGTCTGATTTCTCTGCTCTATAATTACCATGCTTTGTGTTACTGGGAAATTTGAAAGAAGGTTCTTTGAGATTCTGTAGGTATCTTATTCCTTCTCTAACTCCTCCCCTTCTTTTGTTGAGCAGCTATTGATGTTTCCTGTCTGATTCAATTTTTACTTTGAAGGTGGCAAAACAGTGCATTTCTAACTTAACTCCATCATTCCTTCTTATATGTGTTGTCATTCTACTGTAAGGAAGAGCTGTTCCTTCTCTCCCATTGTTCAGTTAGTTACCTTTTATTATCAGCATGAAATTATGGATTCTTACTTCAGGAAGGGGGTTGAAATATCTTCCTGTCCTTGTTTATTTTGATGCTCAAATTGTCTCATATTTTGCCATTTGGGTACAAGCTGGCCCATCTGTCTTTATGACATGGCCCCTTTTCCTTATTTTCTGGTATAGTTAGCAACCATTCTTCTCAGTTAGGGTACCATTTTCATCAGGGCTACTGCACTGTCCTATTCCAGGCAACGCTCCTTACTTTGTGGTCTCTGTACATGGTGTCCCTTGGAGTTGTGCAGTGCACAGCCTAGGCAGTCGTACACAGCTCTATTCACATATATTCTGGAAAGTTGTGAAACTCAGCATTTTTAGAAAATCACAATTCAGAGTGCCTTTCCCATATTTTTTATCAGAGATTTTCATGAAATTCCTCATGTGAAAAGAAATAATTTCATAGAATTTTCAGAAAAGAGAAATATGACTTGAAGTCCTTATCAGAATTATACTCTGATGTGGTGGTAATAAGAGTCGCCTTACTCTGAATTCTGAAATTATTAGATGTGCTTTGAGGAAAAAAAAATAAAGACTTCCCTCATTCTGACAAAACAAGTTTTTTATTTGGGATAAAAGGAATTTTCTTGGTTTAACAAACAATTGATTCCGAGAGAGAGAATGTGTTCAGTCAGCATCAGCATCACATATTTTGCTGACAGCAGGGAAACCACTCAAGAAAAATTGGCATAGTGTTTAAAAAAATGATTGCAGCTTTCAGACAACTTTTAGTCAAAAGGTATCACAGATCAGTTTTACCTAAACTCTAACTTGTTGTTGCTACCGAAAGGGCAAAGATTTCCTAGGGAATATACAACACAGAATTCGGAATTTTTCTGCATTCTGTGTACTCAGACCATCTAAATTCCTGCCTGGCACTCCATCAGACACTGCTAACTCACCCTGCATGCTTCCTGACTTGTTAAACTGAAAAAAATA
>RJWK010005748.1:0-48861 GCA_004363435.1 Platanista minor
CATTTCTAACAAGGTTAATTATCTGGTTTCTCAGGTCACATGAAGCTAGAAGGAGGCTGCATGTTTCTAGGGATATGTACTTGTACAGTGACAAGATACAGTAACAAGAGGCTGCATGTTGCTAGGGACGTGTACTTGTACAGTGACAAGATGCAGTAACAAGAGGCTGCATGTTGCTAGGGACGTGTACTTGTACAGTAACAAGAGGCTGCATGTTGCTGTGGATGTGTACTTGTACAGTAACAAGATGCAGCACATAAAATCTGGAAAAGAGGACAGTGAGAAGGAAAGTATAAAAAGCGATAACAACAAGGCAATAAGTAGTGAAATCTGTAGTCATTTAGTTAAGGATAAAAAGCTATACACGTTTTAGTAAGTGCTGAGCCATCATTTAATTAGGGCTCAGTACATTTTTAATGTTTGCAGAGATGACCTTGAGCTATCATAAAGGGTAAGGAGAAGTGCAGTTACAGTTTTTGAATGTCCATTATGAGCTAGGTGTTGTGCTGATATTCTTCATTCACACAGTTAGTTGCCAAATACTGTGATGTAGATGCTACTGATACTGGATGGAAGAGAAATCTGAGGCTCAGAGAGTTTAAGGAACCTGTCTAAGGCTACTAAGTAACAAATGGCAGAGCCAATAAGTAGATCCCAAAATCTTATCTGTGCTTTTCCCCCAACCCTATCTAAGATACAGTCCTATTCCTGGCCAGTATCTCCTTAAAGCACTCTCTCTGTTTTATCCTTTTCTGTAGTATTTATCATTACCTGAAATACTGTGTGTGTGTGTGTGTGTGTGTGTGGTGTGTGTGTGTGTATTGTCTGCCTGGCACATAGTAGATGCTCATTAAGTATTTGTTAAACGAATGAATAGCTAATATCGAAACCCATGCCTCTTTCATGATATCACAGGGCCCTGCTTATATATGCTAAGAAGGTAAAGACGTGTATAATATATTTTATTTACACTCAAAACCAGCTGATACTGGCTTGATAGAGCGAATCATTAGGCTCTCTTCCAGCCTCTGAACCCAGTGATATCACATTCACTGCTTAAAATCAACCATGGTGGAGATATTTATACCATGGAAATCAGGAAACATATTGAGGTTTTATTTTGTTTTGTTTTCCTGGAGAGCTGGCTGTGAAACATTTACTAATACACCACTGTATAGTTCCATTAAAAAGGTATGTTTGACACCTTAAGATATAAAAATTTATCCAGAAAAAAATTATCTTTCCTCCAGCAAGACTGGAAATTACAAAGTGGATTGAAATTGTTTAAATCTGTCTTGTCTCTATAAGACTCACAGACTCCTCTGAACCATTTTCAAATTATTTCAACTTTTAAGTTAGTTCTGAGCCTCTATAATGAACAACCAACTAACCAACAAATATGGCACCTGGAATGGAGAGGCAAAAAATAAATTTAAAAAAAAAAAAAAAAAAAACAACCTAGACAAGGTGATAGGAAGGAAAACTTGTGTTGACTGTGCAGGGCTCTGTGCTTTTACAAAAACTGACTTGCTACTTCTCACAACTACCCTCAAAGTTCACCATTAGCCCCACTTTTCAGGTATGAAAATGGAGGGGAAAAAAGAAGAGGAAAGGATAAGACAGGAGAAGAGAGGAGAAGACGTCCCTTGATAACACTCTGTCCTCCTTTATGTTGAAATGAAAATTTCCCTTAAATTACCACCTGAGTGTTAGGCACAAGAAAACATCTGGTTTAATTACAGTGAATTTACACGAACCTACTGACAAGAAGCACAGTTAAAATTAGCAATTTTAGTGTGCTTTTTTTTTTTCTTAAAGAGAATGAAATTATAAAGTAATTAACCTTTGTTGTAGAACTCTATCAAAGGGATGGAAAGTTCCATGCTGTTAGATAGAAAAAGAAATGAAATTGTGGGGAGGGAATATGTGGATCCACTAAAGAATTGTGAAGGAAAAAAAGAAGGGTAAAGCAACTTAGAAGATAAGACAAAATAGGAATCTTTCCTCAAGAAGTCTGTTCACAATGAGTAAGACAGGGAAGAAAAAGACCTAGTTGAATCATAAGAAAGTACAGTTAGCCCTCTGTATCTATGGGTTCCATATCTGTGGGTTCCATATCCGCAGATTGATTTCAAAATCAATGCACGGTTGGTTAAATCCTCCTACGAGGAATCCCCAGTGTGGAAGGTCAACTGCACAGCGCCGTTTTATATAAAGAATTTAGCTTCGGTGGATTTTGTTATTTTGTTATCCTGGATCCAATTCCTGCGGACACCGAGGGTCGACCCTAAGTCGGCTTCATGGAAAAGGACTTCTTGACTTATGGAGTGGTAGTGTGATGTGGTAAAAAGAGCCTCAGCCTGGGGCTGAGATGTGCTGATTTTTCCACTAGTGGGTTACTTTAGTGTGACTGTCTTTCAGCTTTTCTAAACCCACATGTCTACCAGGTGATGGAAGCAAGGGGTGATTCAGAAAATACTTTGGAGTCAGAGGGATCTGGGCTATATCTAGGCTCCATTCACTACTTTGTTATGTAACCTTGATTAAATTACTTGCATTCTGTACATTTTAGTGCCCCCATCTGTAAAATAAGGATGGTCATCCCACCAGTTTCTATATGGTGTCCTACGTGAAAGTCTATATATAAAGCATTTAATTTACTCTCTGCCAAGAACTATGTTAAATGATGTGTGGCCAGTACCAGACTCGGCAGACTGCTTTTTAACTGAGGGTGTGTGACTTGGAAAAACCAAACCAGTGATCTGTGCACGATTTCTGTTAGTTTTGGGCAGGGGACCATCTTAAAATTACCTATAATACCTCTGTAATCCCAACTGCAAACATCTCACTCTGACTGTAGAAATGAATGGGTGTGGCAGTGTTCCAGTAGAATTTTATTTACAGAACAAGCAGCTGGTTGCATTTGGCAGTGGCCATAGCTTGTTGACCCTTGATCCACACTCATTCCTCTAATTATTTCCTCCAGTCCTTTGGCTTTAAAATCTATCCCTATGCTAATGATTTCTCCAGTTGAGGTCTCCAGGCCAGACCTCTCCCCTGCCCTCCGGAGTCATTTATCCAAATTATCCAGTCATTTATCCTGTTAGACCTATCCACCTGCATTGCTAATCAGCCGCTGGAATTAAACGTCCACAGCTGGCCTGATCATCCTTCAGCCACCACCAAACTCATTCTCCTCAGGCTCTTCTCCACCTCAGTTAATGGCAACTCCATTTTATCAATGGCTCAAGTCAGAAACCTTGAATCCTCTCTTTTGTCACATTTAAAGCCCTGGATTGCAAACTCCAGGGAACACACCTATTCTCTATGATTGGCGCCCCCTTGCTTCGTGCAAAGCATCCCTGTTCACTCCCCACATCCCATCCATAAGCACATTCTCTTGACTTGTCCTTCAATATATAGCAAGACCTTGATCATTTTTTACAGCCTCTACTGCTAGCTCTTTGGTCCAAGCCACTGCAGTCTCCAACCTGTATTATTAGAGTGGCCTCCACAGGGGCCTTTCAGCTTTAGCCCTGGCCCCTGCTCTGTTTTCTCAACACAGCGGCCAGAAGGATCTTGTTAAACCATGAGGCAAATCACAACATCACCCCTCTGTGCATAACCTTCCAGTGGTTTCTTGTGTTACTGAGATTAAAAGCACAAGTCCTTAGGATGGCTCACGAGGTCCTATGTGACCACACTGATGCAGAAAACTTGGCCTCTGGGCACCAGTGCCAAATCGGATCTCAAGAGTTTTGGGTGAAGTAGAAAAGACTAGCTTTACTAGCTTTACTGCTTTGCCAGGCAAAAGGGAACACAGCGGGCTCATGCCCTCCAAAATCTGTGTCCCCCAATCCAGGAGGATTTGGTGAGGAGTTTTATAGCAGTAGTTCAAGGGTGGAGTTGCTGATAAGATTAGGGTGTGTGCAGGGCCTGCACTCCTTTAATCTGATTTCAGGTAGTCTCCTGCTAATGAGCCTTTCTGGTTCCTTTAATTTGGCCTCAGGTGGTCTCTTGATGTGATCTTGACTGTGATCTTCTTTGGAATGAAGAATGCTAACATCTTACATTTGTTGGGCGTTTTAGTTCTGTAAAGAGCTCAAAGATATTGTTCCGTGCAACCCTTGAGGCAGAACCAGGACCCTGCCCCAAGGCTGCACTGTTGTTTCTTGGCTGCTCCTCCCTTGTCTCTGTCTGCATCCCCTCCCTTCCCCGATTATTACCTGTTTGAAGCTGCCCTTTGGAACTCAGGGCACGTCAGGGAGGCTAGACTCTGTTCCCTACAAACAAGGAACAGGGGGCACAGAAAGGCTTCTGTGCCCAGGAGCCCCACAGGGTCCTGCCTGGTTTTAATGCTCCCACTTTTCTGGTTGCCTGTCTGACCTCATCTTCTTCTATGTCTGCCTTACTACATAAATCCAGTCACTGTTCTCCTCAAATGTGTGTCCCTGCCTCAGAACATATGCATTTGCCATTCCTTCTGACTAGAATAATCTTCCCACAAAAAAACAGGGCTGGTTTCTTCACCTCCTTCGTGTCTTCACTCAGATGTCACCTTTCAGGTGAATCTTCCTCAACCTTTCTATTATAAACTGGACTTTTCTAACACCAGACTCCTTGTTCCTCTTCCCTGATCTGTGTATCTCCCTAGGATTTATCATTTGACATGCTGCCTGTTTCACCCTACATTTAATTATCTCTCTTCTCCCGCTTGCATATATGCCAAAGAGACAATGATTTTTTTTTCTATTTTTGTCTACTGGTACTTCCAATCACTTAGAACAGTGCCAGGTAGATAATAGACATGTGATAAATATATTATTGAACGAATGAATCATGAGCATCTCCTCAAAGACAAAATAGATTTTTAAATAATTTACCATAGAAATCAGAAGAAAATTTTAGAAAAGCTGTTAAATATGCTCAGTAAGCTACGAGAAGACACGGCTTCTATGATTAGCAGTACGACACTATTCAGAGACTATAGAAATATGGAAGGGCACCAAAGGAAATAGTAACAATTCTGATTCTGCGAAAGAATCAAATTGGTGATCTCCAGGCTGCACTAGAGCAGTTCTCAGAGAATGTGATGGAACCAGGGGGAGGAGCAAACACACAGAGTGTGAATCACCACAATAGCTATGAAGGAGGTACTATTTTAATCCTCATTTTAAAGTAAGGAAACTGAGTCATTTTAAAGTAAGGAAACTGAGTCACAGAGAGGTTAAGCAACTTGCCTCAGGTTGTACAACAAATAAGTGGTGAGAATGGGACATAAACCCAGGCAGTCTGGCTCAGCCCATGATGTTAGTACTCCGTTACAGGTCTGCATGATGAAAATGAGAGTTTTGATTCCAGATGGTCATCTGATCATTCTTCTTAAGCTACCTTCCCAAAGGAATAGAAAAATGCCTTTCATTCTGCCCTGAGAATTATAAGAGGATGCCATACCCATGCCAGAGGAATTAATGCAGAGCAATGTTGGGGGAGGGGGACCTACATGGAGAAAAGATGACTGAGCTGTGACTTCACCGAAAGAAACCACCCCCTCCACTGCCACCCAGTCCCTTGGGGCACAAGAAGAAGGAACTTCTAAGCCCAATTGCATAAATACCCTCAAACTCTACCCAAGGCTAAAGGCGAGGGTGGGCTATGGAGCTGATAGGAGTTGGGGCGGGGTGGGGGGGTGGTCAGGGGTTCAGGAGATCTTAATGTTGAGGCATCTTTATATGCCAGTCCACAGAGCAGAGGATGAGAGCCCTTGGTCCAAGCCTGCAATGTGGTATATCAGGAAAGCAGAGGGATTTGAGGAAAGAGTATCTTTGGGAAGAGACATTCCAGTTAAAGGTAGGGGCAGTGCTCCAGGTAACTTCAGGCTACTCCTTCAAAAACCAAAGTAAGTCCTCTTTTTGAAAAGAAGCTTCCTGTTGTGTGGTCATTTCTTTTCCCTCACCTTCCCCCACCAATCCTCACCTCCAAGCAAGCCGGACCCCTTATCTGGCCAAGTAAAGATGGGCATATCTAAATTTTCCCTTTCCCTCTGGGTGAAAAATATTTAAAACAGGGGCTCATATAATCACTAGCAGAACATATCTCAGCCCACCAAACCAGACCGGCCTGTTCCAGCTCTTGTAAGGTTGCATAAAGAAAGGTTACTGGACAGATGGAAAAATGCTTCCATTCTTATTAAAGAGGAACAATCTTTTAATGCAAAGCAAATGTCCCTTAAGAATTACAGCAGGAAACAAGATTTAAAAACACAGTAAAATCCCCATTCTTAACAGAATGTATAAATAAATGCTGGGTTAGAACATGTTCATGGAATGGAAATTACAGACTGGGCTTTGTAAAAGAGTTTAGCACTATTTATTATATTTATTATTTTTATTTAATAATAAACTCCATAGTGCTTAGGGATGTGTGTTTCAGGAAGAAAAACTATAATGAAAAGCGAGGTCATGATTATTAAGAAGTTAAGAGAGCCCTTACCTTTGGTGGGTATGAAGTTGTCTGTTGATAAATTAATGAGATGTGTATTTGTTTTATATGCTTGTATACTGGTTCTTTCACAGTAAAAAAGATAAAATGTGGATATTAAATATGCTTTTAGACCAGTAAATTTGACGTTTATGGGCTATGAAAAAATTCCTAGCAAAATATAAATGTAAAAACTTGACTAAAGGGGGAAAATGTATATAATTCTACAACAAAGAGAGAAATAGAATCAGTGGTTTAAACTTTTCCAACAGAAACACACCAGTCCTAGATGGTCTTACAGGTGCAATCAGACAAATACTCAAGGCACTGGTAATCCCAGTCTTGCATCTATACTTTTAGAGAGAAGAAAAAGAAGGAACATTCCTCTCCTCGTTTTAGGGTACCAGTTTATCCTTAATATCAAAACCAGACAAGCTTATTATGAGAAAAAGGACAATGAGGTGCAAATCCCCCAAACAAAATATTAACAAACAATCCAGCATTGTATACAGCTAGGAGAAAAAATGGTTTATTTTAGGAAATTAATATAATATTTGTTCAATATTAACAAATACATTACTGCAATTCACTACTTTAACCAAGTAGGAGAGGGCAAAATCATATCATTACCCCAATAGGTACAGAAGAAGCTTCAGTTAAAGCTCAGCCTGACTTAAAAAGAAAATATCCTTGTATACCAGGAATAAAAAAAGACCTTCTTACCCTAATAAAGGGTAACTATAAGAAACTTACAAACACCACACCCAAGGATGAAATAATAAAATCATTTTCTTTAAAGTTGGGAAGCACACAGGTGCTTATCATTATCTCCACTAAATATTGTATTGGTGGCTTTGGTAGAAGACAAGAAAATTAAATAAATAGTTAAAAGATTGGAAAAGAACAAAAGTATTATCATTAACTGCAGATGCTGTGGTTATTTATTAGATAACCCAAAGAAATTTACACACAATTCATTAGAATTAATAAGAGAATATAGCATGTTTGACAAAGAACTCAACATTAAAAAATCAATTGCATTTCCATTCACCTAAAAAGTATGTGTTTTTTTTTAAGATACTATTTATGATACCAATAAAAATATATGGTTTTTAGGAATAAATCTAACAAAAAGATTTCAAGATGTATAGTATATGTAAATGTATAAAGCACTGAAGGACATTAAAGAAGACCTAAGTAAGAGATACACCATGTCTATGGATAGGAAAACCCAATTTACAAAGCCATAATATATAAAGACATTTATGGTCTTCCAACTGATCTATAATTCATGCGACTTCAATAGAAAAATGAGACTTTTGTTTTGAAAATTTACAAGCTAGTCCTAAAATGTATATGCAAGGAGAAAAGACAAGAATAGTAAGACAGCCCTGAACACAAAATGCATATTTGCAGGCCTTGCTCTACCAGCTACAAAACTTACAAATCTTTGTTAATTAAGAAGACATGGGGCTTCCTTGGTGGAGCAGTGGTTGAGAGTCTGCCTGCTAATGCAGGGGACACAGGTTCGAGCCCTGGTCTGGGAGGATCCCACATGCCACGGAGCAACTAGGCCTGTGAGCCACAACTACTGAGCCTGCGCGTCTGGAGCCTGTGCTCCACAGCAAGAGAGGCTGCGATAGTGAGAGGCCCGCACACCGCGATGATGAGTGGCCCCTGCTTGCCACAACTAGAGAAAGCCCTCTCACAGAAACGAAGGCCCAACACAGCAAAAGTAAATAAATTAATTAATAAACTCCTACCCCCAATATCTAAAAAAAAGACACGGTATTTCTAATTCAAAAAGATACATGCACCCCAATGTTCATAGCAGCATTATTTACAATTGCCAAGGTATGGAAGCCACCTAAGTGTCCATCAACAGATGAATGGATAAAGAAGATGTGGTATATACACACAATGGAATGCTATTCAGCCATAAAAAAGAATGAAGTAATGCCATTTGCAGCAACATGGATGGACTTGGAGGGCATTATGCTAAGTGAAAGACAGACAAAGACAAATACTGTATGATATCACTTATATGAGGAATCTAAAAAATACAACAAACTAGTGAATAAAACAAAAAAGAAGCCGGCTTACAGATATAGAGAACAAATTAGTGGTTACCAGTGGGGAGGGGGAACAGGGAGGGGCAATATCAGGGTAGGGGGAAAAAGGGGTTATTATGGGATTACATGAAATCATGTGTGTTAAACTTTTGAAAATTGTAAAGCACTATAGAATTTAAAGAATCATTCAATTAATAAAAAAGGCACGGTTTTGACACAGGAATAGTCTAATACAACAATTGAAAAAATAGAGAGAACGTAGAAATAGACCCATACATACGTGGAAATGTGATGGAAGGCAGAGGGAGCATATGGCAGATCAGTTAAGTAAATAAAAATTTGTTTTCATTAAGTAGTGCTAGGATAGAGAGGAAGAATTGAAATTAGATCCCTACCTCATGCTTTATGTGAAAACACAATTACAGATGAGTTGAAGACATTTTATAAAAGGTATGACTTTAAAACTGAAGAAAGTTTAAGGGAATATTCTTATGACTTCAGGGTAGAGAAGGTATTTCTTAAATAAGAATATTTTATTTGGATTTATTATTTTTGTTTGCATTTATCTGATCCTGAGATAAGGATTCAAATGCAAGTAGTTTATTTAGGAGATGGTCCAGGACACACTGGTAAGTAAAGAGAAGTGAATCAGGGAAGGGAAGGAAGCCAAAAAAACGTGCATTATCAAGAAAATTACCATGGGAATCACTGGGTTTTAGAGCAGTGCCACTCCACCTGTAATCCAGAGATCAGGACTGACTCATGAACTCTTTCAGGTCCTTGACAAGATAATTACAGAAGAAGAGATTAAGTATTTTAAAGGAGGACCTTGCATTTTCTATGTTTTTATATTTCACTTTTACTTTTTGATTTTACTTTCCTATTCTTTTTAAAAATTTTATGATAGTATCGGTCCACAGTGGATTGAAAATAATATTAAGAAACTTAATAACAATAATAATGATAACAATTACAAGGGTTTCGGTATTTGAGGTAGTTTGAGAAATATCACTAGAACATATCTCAGAGTTAACCCAACCGATGGTGAAGAGACCAGAATATTCATACATTAACTTCCTTTCATTTCTTGAAGAATGTTTTGGGGACATTAACTCTGGCACTTTTTGCTTACCCTGTGTGGAGACCAAGTTTGCTTCCACAGCCTTCAGGTAGAGTAGCAAGTGTTTTGCAGTGAGCATCAGTATATGGGCAGTAAGCACCAACAGCATCTGCTGCTATTTTTTTTCCAGCTTTGTTGAGGTATATTTGATAAATAAAATTGTATATATTTAAGATCTACAACATGATGATTTGATATAGGTATACATTGTGAAATGCTTACCACCATCAAGTCACTAATGTTTCTTTTCCCCATACAAAAAAAAGAAAAACTGATCAATTTGACCACAGCAAAATTAAGAACTGATCTTTCTCCAAAGGTAACATAAAGGGATAGGGAAGACAAAAACCAAGAGAAGATTTTTATGACACACATAGCCAATAAAAGGATCCATAGCAAAGATATGCAAAGAACCTCTACAAATCAATAAGAAGAAGACAATAATGTCCAAAAAACACTAAAAGATGCTCATCCTCTTTAGAAAACAGACAAAAACAAATAAAATCTCAGTGATCTATCATTTCACACTTACCAGATGGTCTAGAATATAAAAACCTTACAATACCGAGTGTTTGTAAGGATGTAGAGACGTAGGAGCTTTCAGAACATTGTTGGAGGGAGTGTACATTGCTGCCACCACTTTGGAAAATCATTTGGCATTACTCAGGAAAGCTGAAGACAGATATTGCCCTTAGTCTACCTATCCTATTTCTAGGTATACCTTAGTGAAATCATATATATTTTCAACCAAATGTACAAAAATATTCATAGGAGCAATGCTGTAAGATAGCCCCATGGGGAAATAGTCTTAATGTCTGCCTATAGTAATAAATAAGAAATATAGAAAATAAATAAGACTCTATTCATAAAATTTAGATGAATGAAGTACAACTACGTGCATTAGTGGGGATGTATCTCAAAACAGCATTGAGTGACAAATGCAAATCATGCTATACAAACACTCAGTTTTATGTATATAAAGGAAACCAGAAAAAACTAAATGATATTTTGTCTTGAGATAGATGTATATACTTATAACTCCAAATAAAAGAGAATGATTAACATAAAATTCAGGATAATATGCACTTTTTTTGTTCATGGGGCAGAGAGTAGGAGTCAAGAGTGTAAGGCACAAAGGATGCTCCAGTGATACAGTGATGTTTTATTTCTTAGATTGGATAGTGGGTACATGCATGTTCATTTCATAATTATTATTTATTTGTTACACATAATTTTGTAATATGAACAAAAATAATAAAATCCTAGGAATACAGTTTGTAAGAGATGAAAAAAACATCTTTAACTGGGAGACCTAAAAAGAAAACATTAAGAAATGAGAATTAATACTATATTACTGGTAGGAGGACTTGTTATAAAAAAGGTGTCATTTGTCCCCCAGAGAAGTGAAGAATGCAAGGGAAATAAAGATTCTGATGGAACATTTCTGAAGTTTTGTAAAGTTATTCCAGTATTCTCCTGGAAGAATACATGGGTAGTGATAGTCCAGAAAACTTTGCAAAAGAATGATGATATTTGGAAAGGACCTGTTCTACTGAATATTAAAACATGCTATATCAACACAACAGAGCGATACTGTCAGAATAGAAGCTATGACTCAATGAAATAGAGCAGAAAGCCAACAACATATGCTAGAATATAAAATAATTTAATGTGATAATAAAATGGCATTTTAAATCGCTGGGGAAAGTTTTGACTGGTCAATTTATTGTCCTAAGAATATTGTAAAGAACTCTAGTGAGATTTCCATTTTGTACAGTACATAAAATTGATCCCAGATGGAGTAAAGTGTTAGGTTTAAAAAGAAAAAGTTGGGAATAAAGCGTAAAATAGAAGGCAGAAAAATACAGATGACTCTTCATCTGATGTTGGGGTAAAAAAGAGAATTTGCTCTGAGCTAGTACAAAAGGAGGAGCCCAGGTGGTGGTCCTAGCTTGATACTCCCCATCCCAGCCTGCATCTGATACAGCCTTCTTAGTGAGCAGCACCAGCACCTCTCTGTTCAGCTCACCTTTCACCTCTTAAAGCTTCTCCAGGTTCCTGATGAAGCTCCTCCTCCAGGACCCTTTTGGTAGATGGTTTCACTCTCTCTTAATAAAGTAGAGCCATTAGAGGACACCTCAACCCCCTCTCCAGAGCACTTGCACATTTTCTTCCTCTTATCTCACCGAGGGAAGGATGCTCTCTTTCCACCCACCCCTGCCCTGGCATTTTCAGGACCCTACTAATGTCAGTTGTTTCCTCTCTCTTTCCTGTCCTTCTACCTCTTATGTCAATTTTGGATTTTTTCCTGGTTGCCTTTAATCATGCTGTAACCTCTCCCTCTTTGGGAGGGGGCAGTACTTTAGCTCCATGTCTCATTCCTGCTCCTTCTTGCATTCGCCTCCCCTTCACAGCCAAAAAGTTTACTCATCTCAACACAAGTAAACATTTTGTTTGTTGGTCTTCTCGCCTCACCTTCCACTCTCTTCTCCACCCATTAAAGGATGACTTATGACACCAGTGTTCTCCCTAAATTACCCTTGCTCAGTTCACAAGTAACCTTGAAGACACTACATTCAGTGAGCAAACAGAAGGTTGCATCTTACTTGGCATCCACACCTGTCACTGTTAACCAATACCTTTTTGCTCCTCCCTTGGTTGCTTCAATGACAGCCCACCTTCCTGGTTTTCTGTTGCCTCTCTGAACACGGCTTCCCAGTTTCCGAGTTTCTTTGTTTTCCTTGTTCAGTTTGGAGTTCCTCTTGCCTTAGTCCTAGACTTGCTACTTTTGTTCTCCTCTGCACTCTGGCTGCAAGATCTATTTCCTGCCCATGGTTTCAGTGCCTAAACATCGCTACCCACTGCCCCGACCCCACTGCTACAACATTGCCCCCTGGGTGTTCTGCATACGTGTCCAATGAATTATGACAGAACTGAGCTTGCCAGCTTCCTTTCCAAGACTAGGCATCCTCTAAGGCTCCCTTTCTATGAACGACCTCTAATCCACCCCATTGGTATGGAACAGAAGAGCTGGGGTTTACCTTGACACGTCTCTTTCCTCCATCACCACCAAATCACAGGAGCTCCCCCAGATCTCTGACACAGTCTAATTCCCTTCTACGCTACCATCACCCTGGTCCAAGCTACCATCTCTCCCCAGGATGGCTTTTCTCCTTCCACACTTTCCTCCACAAAGCCACCCACTGCACTCCAACACCCACCCTCCCCAGGATTGTCCTAGTAGCTTCTACTTATCCATCGACCCTAACTTACTTTCTACTCATTATCCTGATTTGCCAGGCTAGATTTTCTCTGCTGGTTATAATTCTTCCAACACCTTATGTGTTTACCTCAAAGTCCTTTTATTTTTTGCAGTACGCGGGCTTCTCACTGTTGTGGCCTCTCCCGTTGCGGAGCACGGGCTCCAGACGCGCAGGCTCAGCGGCCATGGCTCACGGGCCCAGCCGCTCTGTGGCATGTGGGATCTTCCCGGACCGGGGCGCGAACCCGCGCCCCCTGCATCGGCAGGCGGACTCTCAACCACTGCGCTACCAGGGAAGCCCTACCTCAAAGTCCTGATAACAACATTAAAACACTAATTATGAGTGCAATTATTTATTTGATGTAGTCTCCCTTTCCAGAATACAAGCTTTATCAAGGATTTGACTATATCTTTCTTTGTCCCTGGTGTATCCGTAATGTCTATCACCAAGTCCCTTGGTCATATTAAGTATTCAATAAATATTTGTGGAAAGGATGACGGGATAAGGAAAAGCAATAAGAGATCTGAATACTTAGAAGTTTCTACATACCTAAAAGATTTAAAAAGCAAATGAAGAACTGACCAAAACTATTGTAATCTATGCAAAAAAGCTTAAAAACAGATTATAAATCATAAGACAATGATGAACAGAAATGAAGAGCCATCCAGGAAAATGAGCACAGGGTATAGAGAGCATGTTCATAAAAGAATCAATGCAAATGGCCAATTAAACTGAAAAACAAATCTGTGCTCTCCAGTATTCTAAAAAAGATACAACTACATATGCTTACTCTTTTAAATAGTCGTTGTTGTCATGGATTGGGAATTGGCATATCCTTCTGTTTGGGGAGCCCAGAATTGTGTGAACTTTCTGGAAGGCATTCTGGTAATATGCGTCAAAAGCCTTAAAGATAAAATAGTTCATCTACTTTGGCCCAATAAATTAATTTCCAAGAATTTATCTTAGGGGCGTCAGCAGAGTTGCATTCAAATACTTATTTGTAAGAATGCTCATTTCAGTGTTATTATAATCATAAAGAATTCAAACCAACTTTAATGCCCAATAATAAAGGATTGGTGACTATAATGGGGCATATCCTGCTCTAAGTAGCCATTAAAATGCATGGCCCCGAAGAACATTTAAGGATTTTTTTTTAAAACTGTTATCAGTTTAGTGATAAAAGAAGGTCACAACACAATATGCACAGTAGGAGTTTAATTTTTAAAAATAAAATATGTATATGCATAGTCATGTGAAAATACTGGAAAAGTATCTCCAGTTACAGGGATTATGAGTGATTTTGTTCTTTTTTAAAAAATCTTTTTTTTGTAGATTCTTAATATTCAACAAATTCTGTGTATCATGTCCGTAATGAGAAAAACTAAATATATTTTAATTTAACAATAGGGAACTGATTGCAACATATGGCCATGGCTATATCTGGAGAGGCATATAGCATGATGATTAAGAGTATATGCTTTGAAGCTCACAGACAGGTGTTCACTTCCCTCTTTGCAACTTAAGAGCCATATGACCTTGAGCAAGTTATTTAATTCTCTTAGCCTCAGTTCCCTTATCAGCAGAAAGGAGATAATACATACTGGGCAGAGCTGTTTTGTAGCTTAAATGAAATAATGTATGTAGAATTCTGATCACAGAGTAAGCGCTTAGTAAAAATACCTGAGTTTATAATGCCAAAATATAAATAGATTCTGTAACAACCTACATGAATTCATGATCCTCTAAGGGGTTATAACGGGAAGTTGGGGGAATCATTATTTTATGGTTCAGCATCTTCCAGACTGTCATAATGATGGTGGAATTCAGCAGGAGGATGCTGGCAGGAAGGCTTATCTGGGTACAGAAACAGCCCAGGAAAGGTTTTGCTCATTAGGGCAAAATGCTGGCATAGGTCACTGACTCATCTATTTGTCCAACCAGCAAATGGTTGTTAGGAATCTACCATGTGTCAGGCATCGGAGACTCAGCAGCGAGACAAAATGAGCTGCCCTCTAATTAGACTAAAGTTTCAAGGCACATAGTTCCTGGTAGATTCAGGGATTAGGAAACTATGGAAGCACTTCCCGTGCCTGGAGAAAGCTTGACAGGTTTGGGAAAATGATAGTGACATTCACGTTGCATTCCTCAAATACCAATCCTAAGGCAAGAGTCTAATTCCAGAATCCTACCGCTGGCAGGGCTGGGACCTACAGATGTCCTCTTTACCCTGGTCAGTTTTAGTTCCAGACTAAACTTGCTCAGAGCCTGCAGATGAAAAGCCATCGGTCTTCCAGAAAAATGGTTAGCCAGCTATGGCCCATGGGTCAACTCCAGCCCTTGCCTGTTTCTAGAAGTAAAGTTTTTTTTGGAACACAGACATGCCCATTTATTTATGGATTGTCTATGGATGTTTTTGTGCTACAGGTGCCAAAGTTGAGTAGTTATAATAGGGATTGTATGGTCCACAAAGCCTAAAATATTTATTATCTGACCCTTTACAGGATAATTTTGCTGACTCCTGTTCTAGGTCAATGAGGCTGGAGAGATGAGATGGAAGGTGACAGACATCAAGTTCCTAATTTTTTCCTTCTGTAGTTCCAGGAGCTGTTCCTCTAGAGTCCATCCAAGGGGGTCCCTTTGAGGAGAAGATCTACATCCAGTGGAAACCTCCTAATGAGACCAACGGGGTCATCACACTCTACGAGGTAAGGAGGGCCCTGTGACTGTATCACTTGGCTTGGCTTTATTCAGTTTACTTCAGCTTGAAGTTGGCAAATACCTACTGTGTGCAGAGCTCCATCAAGGGCACAAAGGTGAGTGAGACACAACTTACTGGAAAGTTTCTGATAATACAGTGGGAAAAAAACCCAGGGGCATCAATCTAGCTGTCTTGATAGCCCTAGTGACAAAGAAAATTGGGCATTGAAAGGATTACTGATCTCTTCAGCAAAGGCATTAGGACTCAAGGAGTCAGGTAGTCCTGGCATAGCTGAGCAGACCCAGGCCTGGCAAACAGTAGTTGCAGTGCCTCTGGAAAATCACAACACTCACATGATTCTCGTGGTACCCATATCAGTCCCTGGGCTTCCAGAATGATACCAATGTCATTCTCTAACTGAGGGTACATGATTCTGGAGCTTTAACGTTGCTCTGTGGCTAAGGCATATGGTGATGCCTTGGCCACAGAGCCAAGGTGATGGTGTTGAAAGCCCTTCTCCCAGGATTAGCAGGGTCTTATATCAGAGATGGAGCAGAATGTCCTTGGACAAGAAGGCTCCCATCAAGCCAACACAATGTGGCTTCACTGAAAACTTTAAAAATTAGAGTAAATGGTATAGAAGCTCATTGCAGAGCAAAAGCAAACAAACAGTAAAACTTCAATAAGGCTGATATAGGTAAATGCTAATATTGGGATACAGGCGAGATTGACTTTCTTCCCACCCCTTGTGTTCTGAGACACCACAAGATTGTTGATACAGATTATAATAAGAAAACACAGCAATGCAGAAGAAGGGCATGGAAACTGAAGCTGGAAGGATGGAGTCTGGTATCCTAGTAGTCCTACCACCATCTCAAGTGACATTTAGCAGGTTCTTCCTCTCTTCAAGCCTCAGTTTTCTCATCTGTAAGATGGGGGAGGTTAATCGTTGCTTCAGGGTTTCTCTCGGGAGTCTGAGGGGGGAAAGGTGATAAGCATCCCAGGCTGAAATACACTATAGGCTCATGGAGGGACTAAAGACCCTCAGTGCTCATGCAGAAAGGTACACCTATTGAGAGAGAGCTTGGGGAAGAAAGTCAAGGAGTATTGATGAGGGAGAAATATTCAGGGTAAATCTGATGGACACATATTCGCTAGAGAGACCTGGATGGACCTCAGAGCTGAGGGAAGAGAAAACTGTCTTATCGTGTACAGGGTGCTGGAGAAAACACCTTCAGGAAACACCTTATCTCACTCCATCCAGCGTTCCTCAGAGGCAGAGCTGTCTAACATCTCCATCTTGGAACACGGGCTTGGGAGAAGCATCCTTCCCAGGGATGCTGCTAAAGGAGAGGAGGTACTCATACTGATAGACCTTGCCTGGGACACATTCAAAACCTTATTAGGGAGGAGAGGGACTGGAAACTCAACTGAAAGAAAACCCAGTCATTTAAAAGCTACACACTGTTCTTTGTAAAGCACAGGCTGCAATCATACACACTCACATACACACTCACATACACACAGATGAGATAGACATCTACCCACCTGCCCTGAGTAAAGCAGAGAGAAAGGACCCAGGACTTAAGGTGTTAAGTTGCTTGGTGTTGTTATATAAATGGCTCTCAATGCCAGACGTTGAAGACTTTTGGAATTCGCAGGCCAGTAACATTTCAAATGGTTTGGGGGAACCAACATAGAGTACTTTAACCATCTTTTATTAACATTGTTTCATAAAAGACAATTTCAAAAATATAGAAAGGACATAATATTAGAATAAAAGGCAGTCCTTTAAATCGAATAAATTTAGCTTTATGGGTAACTCATGACATTCTCCATATTTTTCCCTCATTTTGCCTTGAATTGAGGACAGCTCTGGTGTGAAAAGACCCTGGTTCTTGTACCTACCTGCCTTTGGAAACCACAGGTCTAGGCCATGTTGCAGGTAGAGTCATATCTCTATACAGATTTCTTCCACAGGAGCAGTATCCCTCTTGCTCTAATAGGGTTATGCACTGTGCTGGGCTAGGAAACCCTTGATTGTGATTCCACAGTAAGAAGAAAGAAATAGATGGAGAGAGAACAAGAGTGCAAACAGAACTGTGAGTTAGACACACTGAGCAGTAGCTCCCTGAAGGTGCTGCTGAACTCACGTTTGGCTGCTTGCTGCTCGAAAGCCAATACTTGAGAGACAAACGTTGGTTGGAAAGGAAAGTTTGCTTTATTCAGGAGGCTAGCAACCTGGGGAGAAGGCAGACTCATGTCCAAAAGCCAACTCCCCACTGCCAATCAGAGGGCAAGAGCTTTTAAAGGGGGAGTTTCAGGGATGTATAGGCGGAGGGAGGGGGTTAAGTGCAGCAAAGCACAGTGAGCTCTGACAGTCATCTTGGAATTGGTCATAGGGTGGTCTGATCAGCATCATATTGATTGTTTTAAGTACAGTTAATCTTCAGTTCCGGGGTCACTTTGTTCCCATTTCCTTGAAGTTAGTTCTCGGAATTGTATCAGATGGAGCAGCTTATGTCATGGCTACAGTCTGGTCATCGTGTAGTTAACTTCTTCCACCTGGTGAGAGTTTCATTATCTGCAAGGTAGCTCAAAGAATGTGGCTCAGAATATTATCTGTAACCCTTGAGGAAGAACTAAAGGTCTTTGACTTTGCTTAATGGCTAAACTATTATTACTTTGTTTTATTTGACTGCTTTCGTTTGTTTCTGCATTTCCTCACTTTAAATTTATTCTTTGGCTAAAGTTTTTCTGCAGACAAGAGGCAGGCGGAGGACATGGTGGGTAGTTCTGTCCTGAGAAAGCCCCATAGGGTCCTGCTCTGTTCCAAAGGTGGACTCATGGTTGGTACGCTGTGTGGAACTCTAGGCACAAGGGTGCACACAGATTAGGACAACACACCTTTCTTCTCACTTCTCTGTGAACCCAGTGCCTTGTGGCTATTCAAAGACCAGTTGCTGGGATATTGGCATTCCCATGAGGGACTGTACTGGAAACAGCTGTGGTGAGACACCTTCAGGTAGTTTCTTGGCTGCTCCTTGGGCTGTAATACAGAGAACCAGAGCTAGAAGGCGGCCGCTGTCTGACTTGTTTGAGCATTTGCGGTTACCTTTTGGGAATATGCCAAACTTCTGGGTTGACGCCGTGAAGGGACCTAAGGAGGTCATGGGCTTAGGCCTTATATTTTGACCATAAACGTGGCTGTGACCATGTGTGTCACAAACCAGTGAGGCCTCAGAAGGTAAGAATGTTGACTTTTGAGGTCAGGCAGCCGAAATCTGAATCCCAGCTCTGCCACTTCCTTGCTGTGTAACCTTGGGTACATTAAGAAACTGCTCATTTATATTTATTAATAAACATAAATATATGTTTAGTACTGTGTTTGGCATTTAGAAATAGCATTGAAAAATAGTAGCTCTTGCCATTACATAAAAATGAGGCCACTGAGACTTGGAGAGGTGAAATGTAAAGACCAAGGTTATGCAACTCATGGGTCCTGAATTCAAGTGCAGGTGTCTTGCCCCTTATTCAGTGTGGTCCATGGAGCAGCAGCATTGGCTTTACCTGGGAGCTGGTTAGAAATACAGCATCTCAGACCCCGCCAGACTTCCTGAATCAGAGTCTTCGTTTTACCAAGATCCCTGGGTGTGATTCACATGGGCATTAAAGTTTGACAAGCACAGCTCTAGACTGCACTATTCTTCAGAAAGTTTCAGCAGGATGGGGAGTCTCCCCCAACGCTGGGCTCAACCCAATCCTGCCTCAGACAGTGAGCAGGAGACCTTGCTTTTAAAGACATTTACAACAGAACATGTGTTTATGAGGCAATTTCCAAATTTAATTAGATGAAACCAATTTGATTTTTTAAATGAGGTTCTGGTTATAATTTCTAGAGAGAAATCCATAAATTACATATCACCCTCTTCTGATCTCAGAAAGTACATTTTGTGGCAAGGAGAAATCAGACAACACAAATGGAAGAGAAATCCAGGATTGTCTGTGCCTTCCTATGTACAACCTTGGACTCAGCAAAGTCAAAAGCCAAAAAGAGGGGCTTCCCTGGTGGCGCAGTGGTTGAGAGTCCGCCAGTCGATGCAGGGGACACGGGTTCGTGCCCCGGTCCGGGAAGATCCTACATGCCGCGGAGCAGCTGGGCCCGTGAGCCATGGCCGCTGAGCCTGCGCGTCCAGAGCCTGCGCGTCCAGAGCCTGTGCTCCGCAACCGGAGAGGCCACAACAGTGAGAGGCCCGCATACCGCAAAAAAAAAAAAAAAAAAAAGCCGAAAAGAGGAGGGAGTGAAGAAGAATTATAGCTTTGTAAATATTGTAAAAATTATTAAACACAGCAGGTCTAAGTAGTATGTCATATGTTAAGATTAAATTCCCTTCCCCGTGGGTCCAAGTCATAACCTGTGGGCCCACCCTTGGACAGTTCTGCCCTCCAAAATCGGAATGGCTTTGATTACGTCCCATTCAGTCTCTGGGCTTCAGTCCCCTCTTTGTAATATGAAGGTGTCAGACTGTTCCAGGCTTCTACTGGGTAAAAATCAAAGGAAAAGTAAATCCACACCAAGCCCACAGAACCAAAGTTTGACACCTCATTTTGGATTTGCTCTGCTGTTGAAACCTTGCCTGTGGCCAGAGACTTCAAAGGCAAAGCAGTGATGACACTTGAAGGAAAACAGCTAATGTAAAGGCCCTGCAGTAGGAATGACTCTGGCCTGTTTGACAAGTAGGAAGGAGGTCAGAGTGACTGAAGCCTCATGAGCATGGAGGACAGTGATGAGGCCATGTGGAGAGTGGGTGGGCAGAGTCAGGTTATGCAAGGCTTCTAGAGTTTTCGCTTTCTCCTGAGAGGAACAGAACACCCTAGGAGGATTTTAAGCAGAGGAGTGAAGGAATCATATTTACATTCTTAACATCACCTGGTTGTTGCGTGGCTAGTAGCTGTGAGCACATAAGCATCTCAGGGACACCTGGAAAATGTGCCAGGAGGTAAGGACATTTAACTCATCTATGGTACTGCAATGAGGGCTCAACTATTTGTTGGAAGCCCTTGCATCCAGGTGGAAGAGGTGAAAACTTTGTCACATCTGCTCTTTCCTTGCTGCCTCTTTCTGGACTTTGACACCATCCTTTCAGTCAGGAGTCCTTATCTTGAAGAGCTCCCTGGCATGGACTTAGATTCTGACCTCCCATCCCTAAGGGCTGGGAGTCTAGCCCCCTACCCTGATGCCACCCCAGGGCTGTGAAACGGCCTGATTCTCCAACAGCCACGACCTCTCTCCCTGCCCACTGAAGGGGGAGCTCAGAATGCTCATCAGAGCCCGCTGAAGCCAGCCTCGTCTCTGCTGCAGCAGGACGCATCAGGGTGCATAGCCCATGGCCTCAGATCTTTGGGAATTTGTATTTTAGTGGAGATGCAGGGTGCACTTCTGTGGTCACTTCCCCAGCAGGGTGACAGACAGTGCATGAAGAGAGGTCACGTCAAAGGCCTCGTGCCTACACACCAGCAGATCAGCATCACCTGGGAGCAGGTCAGACATGCAGCATCTCAGGCCCCAGCTCATATCCACTGAATCAGAGTCTGTGTTTTAACAAGGTGACTCACACGCACATGAACATGGGAGAAGCACTGGTGTAAGACACATGCTAAAATGTCCTAATCTGGCTCTGGAAAGCTCTGCTTGATGCACACACTGCAGTCCTTGGATGAATAGTGTGGCTGCTGCATGAAGTGAGGGATATCTCTGCTCACATGGGGTCCAGAGAGTTGAGGATTTTCACCAGGGATGTGGAAAGCATGCTCTTTGCATAGACTCTTCTGGAGCCCTACTTGGGTTTGATGGGATATCAGGGTGCCCCAATCAGGGCCTGTACTGAAGAGGGTTGGCGTGACCCCTTCCACTCTAACTCTGCTCTTGTGAACAACAGGACTCCCTAAAAGCAGACCAGGCAACTGCAGACAGGCACGCACAGCCAGAATGCGGTCACAGGGGAAACAATCCAGTCAAACAGTTGCCTAAAAACTCCTCAGTAAAATCCTTCAGAGACAGGCTGTTCAGAGTTCATGAAAAACAATAATCAATATGTGTTTCAATTCAATTAATTGTTCTCGTCTCTGTCCAAAAATAAATATAAAACAGTGTGAGGGAATTGGGCCAGAAGATGTTACACTGGCAACTGGATTAACGTGTGAAAATATTTAAAATTCAGACATGTGAAGCTTCCCAATAAGCCTTTATGTTTAGCAGTCAAAATCACCAAGTTTCTAATTACAGTGTATAAATCTGAGAAGCTTAAAGGGAATGAGAGGACCCTAATGAGGCAGGAATGGGTGTCTTGATTATGCCAGAGTTGATTGACATTTATCCTGCAAGCTATTCTAGGCGCCTGGCGTTCAGAGTTAAATAAAACACAGACTTCACCTCAGTAAAACAAGGCGGCATTCCTGTGCAGGAGCCCCTTTAAAAGGCAGGATAGGTTGGAGGGTCGTCAATATTTTTCCAGCATATAGACAGTTGCATTTGATCTGAACCAAAAGCATGGGCGCCAGGAACCAGCATTCCATCAGAGTGCATTGCAGGAAGGCCAGGCATGTGTTCTGAGCCAGAGAGGAGTTCTGCGCAGGACCGGAGCAGACAAGCACTGACGGAGAGAGGGGCCTGCTGCGTGATGAGCTCAGAGCAGGCTCTCAGAGAAAGGCCTGGGGGAGGTGCTGCCTCCTTTTGGATGTTCATCCTCCTCCTTTCTCTTGGCTTGGCTGTAATGACCTCTCAGGGCTCGCTTACCCCAGACAGGATTATGGCTCCAGTCCACAGAGGGTCAGTAGGGAGGATGGGATGTGGTCCTTGATGGGCAGGAGGTAGTAGAGGCAGGAAGTGACTAGCACAGCCCAAAGCAAGCATTTGCATAATTCAAGCTGGATCTACATTAATTATGATGTACAGTTTGCATAATGCAGGCAGCTAAGTGGGTGTAACATGAACCAGGCTGGTAACTAGGAAAAAGGCTCTTATTTCTTTTGAATCGTTTAAGCCATAAGTATGGGAATCATCCATTCCTCCCACCTGCCACACATCAAATACTCTAGAAAGTTCCATCCAGGCCAGGTCATACGACACCACCTCCACCACCACTGTGTTCTGAGCACTAATCTGATGCCTGGACCACCTCGGAACCTCCCTGCCGATCCCCCATCCACACTTCCCCTATTCCACTTCCCACATTGCAGCCGGACAGAGCATCTTGAAAAGTAAATTCAGTCATGTTACTTCCCTGCTTTGGCTTCATCTTAACTTTAGAGCCCCGGATGATCTGGCCCCTCTAACTTCATCTCCTGCCTCTCTTCCCACTGTTTTCTGTGTACCAGCCCCTCTGGCTTTCTAACACTTCCTCCAGCTCATCCAGTTCTTTGCAGCCCATGTGACGTCGTGAATGCTGTCCCTTCTGCCTATAACACTTTTTACTTTATGTTTCTTGTGGCTGGCTCCTTCCTATTCTTCACCTCCAAGAGGCTTTTTCCCTGTACTGTCCATTTTATCCAGCAATTTGCTTATTTCTGTCATACCGTTTTTACAATCTGCACTTATTTTGTTTGTGTGCTGTAGCATCATCTAGTCCCCTACCGGACTTTTAGCCCCATAAGGGTATGGGCCATGTGATGGTTATTTTATGTGTCAACTTGACTGGGCCACGGTGCCCAGATACGAGGTCAAACATTATTCTGGATGTTTTTGTGGTGGTGTTTTTGGATGAGATTAACATTTAAGCCAGTGGACTTTGAGTAAAGCAGATAGCCCTCCATAGTGTGGGTGGGCCTCACTATGGAGGCCCTCTGAGTTGAAGCTCAGAATAGAACAAAAGACTGAGCTCCCCTGAGCAAGATGGAATTCTGCCCACAGATGACCTTCAGAACTGAACTGTGAAACCAGCTCTTCCCTGGTTCTCCAGCCTGGTGGAGAACTGATCTTGAACTGACACTGGTCATATTTATTTTTGCTTTTTAGTGTGTCCTCAGGACCTAAAAGAAAAGTTTGCACGTCATATGTACTCAATAAATATTCCTTATATGAGTGTGTAGATTTGTACTTTATCTTAATAAGGGGCAATGGTGAAATTTTGTCTAACAAGTTCAGTGGTTCTCAAGCCTGGCTGAAAATTAGAATCATACCTTGAGAGCTCCAAAACATATCATAAATACATAGGTAGGTGGATACATAAATAGATGGATGACTGAATGTTTAGGCATCATTGTATTCCAAATAAATCAGAATCTCTGGAGGGAAAGTTCTATCCATGTGGAGTTTTGTTTTGTTTTGTTTTGTTTTTAAGTACTTTGGGAAATTTTAGTGTACCTCCAAGGTTGGGAAGAAGCATTACATAACATGAATCCAGTCAGTCCACTCTGATATGTTATCCTAGCTAAATACCTGCTAAATAAACACAGTCATGACTCTGGCTTTACCCTGCCTTCATTTTCACTCTTCTGGAATACAACATTGTCCGATGTTACACTATAGCCGGCTCAAACTCATGCACATGCAGATGCTAGGCACTAATTATGTTAAGGCTCAAATTCAAGGAGCATTGGCTTTTTTTCCCTCAAGTTTGCTAAACAAACAGTTTGTGGAATAATTGAAGACACCCAAGGCTGGATCAGTCCATCAATATCCCTTTGCATTTCATGAATGCCATCTTGCAGGTCTGGCAGCAGAATCCACCATAGACTTTACCTTACAAATACTTTCCCCTCTCCTTTTACAGTAGAAGTTAGTCCTGTTGTTTATTTGTGAGATTAAAAAAAAAGGCATACACACACACAAAGCTTCATAGATTTGCCCAGAGGCTTTCCCCAGGTCTTAAACGTCAGAGCCCTGGGATGTCAAGGAGCCATTTTTCCTAACCCTCAGCCCCTTATGCAACCTCCATAGGATGTTCCTCTTCCAGAGACTTGAAAAATGCAGGGATCCCTGGGTAGATGCCATATACAGGTCTGCTGGGCTGACAGGCTGGTTGACAGGTGTTTCAGTAGAAACAGCTCTGGGTTGAAAGGAATGATTTCTGGCACTCTGTGTCTGGAAGGAAAGGAAGTTGCGTTCTGATGTGAATAAGTTGCATTTATGTAAGTGGGACCATTAGAGCTGCCTGTCATCTACTTTTAGCATACCAAGAATGCCTATATATATTTGCCTCGGGGTGTTTCTTTCTTTTTTTTTTTTTTTTATTACAACACAGGTATTTGTGATGGAGCCAGGTAATGTGACAGTAGGAATCAAGAGATGCATAGCACTTGTTACCTAAAGAACAGCAAATCATGTTCTCCTGGCGATAAAAAGGTTTTCATAATAAACAGCCATTCAACTTAGCTGTAAGAAAGCAGTAGAAGTTACTGCATGGAAAATATTCCCACAGTGAGCACACATGGATCAGTATGTTTGTCTTGGTGTATGTGTTTATAAGCATGTAGGTTTGTGAGCGTATGTAGCTGTAACATGGCACGTGTGTGCACATATGTATTTGTTCACATGTGCGTGTGAATCCTCTATCCTTGGGCTGTACCCATAGTCCCCATTGCATCCTTGGAATTGCTCTCCTTTTTTTGGAGAGTTAACTCTAGTAGATTTCAGAGGCACAGGGCTACGTCTGTTTTCTCCTTGCCTGGAGAAACTCCAGATCACTTCCTATCCGTGTCATAGGACTGTCTCAATGGGCTCCCAGCTGTTTCTCATGAACTTCTGCCGTAATTCCCCTCCAGAGCTTTTGCTAAAGGAAAATTTTGAATTAAAAAAAAAACAACCCTGCAGTTTAAATTTAATCCTGTGCATTTACATTTGTCCTAAGAGAGTGGAGGGAGGGAAATGAAAGGGTGCTTCTGCATTTGGCCAGCCGGGCTCTCCTTCACGTTCCTTACGTGGGAGGGAAACTGTGTTTTGATGCACTGTGTACCCGGAGGACTTTGTGAGGAGTGGCCTGTACACACAGCCACGTGCCTACTGATGGAACCCTCTCTTTGGCTACCTGGTCCTCTCAATAAACTCTGCTCAGAGGCGATGTTTAAGCTGCCGAGTGTCTCTTTAAACATCAGAAGCTGTTCTCTTTTCATCTCACATGTTTTACCTTATTACTCCTGTTGGATTTCCACCTGGACAGGGCAGTGTGGCATGGATTTGGCGCTTTTAACTGGCTGGCTCTTTCCTTTGTGCTTTGGTCAGAACAGCTCTTTGTTTGGGACTAAAGAATGAAGAGGCGTTGTGAGTGTTCATCTATCATCAGGGCATTTGGAGCCTTCATCCTGAAGTCTCTGGAGGCTGGAATTTGAACTTATGATTCAGAGATTATCCTTTCATGGGTCTCAGAAGATGGCAGGTGGATTTCTTCCCCTCACTCTGATCCTTTTCTTTGGCTACTTTTTCTTCATTCTTCACCAAGAGAAGAGTAATAGTTCCTTAAACTTTACACCCAAGTATGGGACGTTGGCCTATATCATTATGGACTTAATGCATGCATGCATGCATGCATTCATGCATACCAGGTCTTTTTCAGAGCCCTTCATGATATATATCATAAAAATCACCATTGCTTTGCTTTCTTGGTGTCCCTTTTATTTTATGCATTGTTTTAGCATACATGTATCATTGCAAGTCAAATAGTGAGTTATGCTATTAGGAAATTAAAGGTCGACTTTTAGTTTGCCATAGCCAAGTAATATATTTGAGTGAGTCCCTTTTCCTACCTGGTCCTTGGTCTCTATATCTCTGACCTAGGAGAACTGGACCAGTTAGATTCAAAGGATCCTTCCTACTTTGACCTACCACTCAGGTGTCCAAAATTGAATTAACCTTACTCTTTGTTTCATGAAATACTTTCTTCATTGGTCTGTGCATGACCCCTTTTTGTATTGATTCATTATTTCATTTTGCAATTACACACCAGCTACCGAGACAACCAGAACTTTGACAATATCTTATAGACTTACAAACTCCTCCCACCCCAACCTACTGACTCCTCCCACTAACCTGCATGTTATATACAATTCCTTTGTATTTCATATAGCTTTACTATTCATATACATTCCTTAAAGGCATATTATTTTGTTTTGTTAGTCCTTTAACTTCAATAAAGGATTTTCCGTCGTATATAACCTTTTAACATTTTTATCCCATATTATGTTGCCAATAGTCATCCCTTTGATGAGTGAAGCTGCAGCATGCTCATCTTGACTGCTGTATAATATTCCATTGTGTGCAGATAGTACAACACATTTATTCATAAGCCCTTGATAGGCATCAGGGTTACTTCTAGGATGTTGCCTGTATCAACTGTGAAGATATGAGCATCCTTGTACATATCTCCTGTTGCATATGTGCAAGATTTTCTTTTGAGTTTATATCCAGAGACTAAGTCTTATGGTAAAGTAATGTTCAGCTTTACAAAAAAAAAAAAGCGGAATTCTTTTCCAAACTAGGCTCAACGATTTACCCTCATGGCAGCAAAGTATGAGAGCTTCTACGATTCCAGATCCTCTCCAGTATTGGTCTGGTCAAGATTCTTAATTTTGACCAGTTAATTAGGTATGAAATGGCATCTTTTTGTTGTCTTGCTTTGTGTTCCCTCAGTCATTAATAAGGTTGAATATCTTTTCAAATATTTGCTACTCATTTGTATTTACTTTTTGTGGGAGGTGTATTCATGTATTTTGCCCATTTTCTACTGGATTATCTGCCCTGATCTTATTGATATGTAGTCTTTCTTTATATGCTTTTTATACTATTTTGTCAGTTATGTGTATAACTTGCCATTTTTACTTCCTGTACGGTATCTTTTGATAACAGAAGCCCTTAATTATAATGTAGTCAATTTTATCAGTCTTCGCTTATCTAATAAGAACATTCTGTGTCCTTAAGTAACTATTCCCCAAACCAAGGTGAGAAAGGTGATTCCTTATGTTTCTACTACAAACTGTATAGTTTTGTTCTCTAAATATAAGTTCTTTGTTTATCCACAGTGAATTTTTGTGTATGGTGTGAGATGAGGTGCAATAGTCATTTTTTCCTCTGTGGATAAATACTTTCGCCAGCTCCTTTTAATAATAGCCCGCTTTTTCCTTGTTCTACCAGGCCGTAACTGACATATGCCGAAGTTCCTTACGTGCATTCATCTGTTTCTGAGCTTTCTATTCCAGTGGCCACCATCTATAACAACCACACCCAGTCAAAGTTATTAGAGCTTCACAGTTAATCCTGGTCTCTAACAGAGCTCGTCCCTCCTCCTCATTCTTCTTTAGAGATATCTTGGATATTCTTGCCCTTGGCTCTTTCATTTTAGAATTTAGTTATCCAATTTAATGACAACCCCTGTTGTAGTTTTGATTAGAATTACATTGAATATAACATGGTGGGTAATTTACATCTTTACAGTCTTAAATCTCTTTATATTTATGTAGGTTTTTGTTACTGTCTCCCAAACTTTTATTACGTTACCTATAGAGGTAATGCATTTCACATTAAATCCCAGTTGCTAACTTAGGTCTCAAAGACCTTGCACCTTGGATTCTCTCTTCCTCTTTAGTCTGGTCTCACTGGCCTTCTTTAACATCCTCCAACAAGTCAAGCTCCCTCCTGCCTCAGGCTCATTGCACGTGGAGTTCTTCGTTGACAGAAACCTCTTCCACCTCCTTGCAATGGCCAGCTTATTCTCATACTACAGGGATCGGCGAGTATGCTCCTTCCTCAGAGAGGCCCTGCCTAACAGTGTTAAAGTAGGACTCGACCCGCTCACCATTATTCTCTGTCACTGTTGCCATTTCCTGAATAACATGTGTCACAATTCATAATTATTGTGTATTTAATTATAAATGTATCTCCCTATATTGTAAGTGCCATGAAGGCAGGACCCACATATATATTACTCACCACTGGAGAACCCAGTGCCTTACGCACTGCCTGGAAAACAGCAGGTGAATATGTCTATCTATGTCTATGTCTATGTCTATGTCTATATCTATATAAATGAATGAAGATTGGAGAGGTTTCCTTTGATGGTAGGAGTACAGTGATAGTTATGAGTCAGTTTGCATCAGTTAGCCTACAGATATGACCTGATATGACCATGTAAAATCGTAAGATTATGCCCTAAGTCCTATAATAATTTATAATAGGCCACATGAGGTTCCAATGACCAGTGAGTCTACATTACACTCATAGAACTCAGCTGATAATGGTAAACTTGTCAAGGTTAGGGATCCTTTCTTTTTACAGTTGCATCTCAGGTACCTTAAACAGTATCTGGCATAAAGTAGGTACTCAGTAAGTATTTGTTTAATGAATAAAACTGTATTCCAAACTTGAATCAAGGTTAAGGCAGCAGCTGCCTTAACCTTTCAATATCAATTAGATATTGAAATATCTAATTCCTCATGATTTCGTGATTTTTAAAAGGAATTCTTTGTTAATGTTAGTGACATTACAACAACAGTACGTGGTGTTAGAAAGATGGGGGGGTGGAAAGTCACCCCCAATTCCCACTCCCTCACAGAGCAACCATTTTCACAAGGGTTTATTTTTTTTCTAGCCCTTATGCAGTGACATCTTTTGCATGATTATGACCACGCTGCAAAACTTGGGTTTTCACTATGTCAAACATTTTCCAGTTTCAGTGTAATCTACTTAACTATCCCATTTAATGGCTCTCTGCTCCCCTGAGCATATAGGCCATATTTTACTTTCTAATCATTCTATTTTGGGATATGTTGATTGATCTTCCCAGAATGTAAGACACAATTTTTAGCATAGGGTAAGAGGGACCTGGATCTTTTTAAAGAGCTGGTTAGCAGTGTTCGAGCTTCTGCTTTCCTTTTGCTTCTCAATAGGTTTGTCAGTAGCAATCAGAGCCAATCACATGCCTTCCATTGATTGTAGAACTGTGCTCAGAATAATAGCTCTCTCTGTTCAATAGGAATGGATCTAAGGGAGCAGAGTAGAACAATATGTACAAATTCAGATAGAAATCTATAAACCCAGAGTTAGAAGTGGTGGGCATATTTTCCTCCTTATTTTAGAATTTAAGTCTCCATTTGCTTATTTCTTAACAAACGGAGGTGAATATGGGGTATGTGTGTGCTCCCACTCTTCCCTAATACCATCCCTATGATAGACATCCATAATCGATCAGGGTGCACTCTTCCACTGAACTCTGACATGCCTCAGAATCCCTCTTGATGTGGCATTCTAGGTGGTCATGGTGTCATTTGTGATGCTTAACTGCCATCTTTGTCCTTTCCCAACTTCTGTGTAAATGTGCTCTCTGCAGCTCTAGAAGGCAGTTCTTTTTAATAACTGTGGGACGGCCTGGAATAAGGGGCCAGTGCTATGGAGTCCTTCCTGAAGAAGGTGCCAGAGGTGAGAAAGTCTGCACTAGAACAACTTATCTACAGAGTTTTCGTGACTGTGTCTAAAACACAGAGCCACAGGAAGACAGAAGCATGTGTAGAGGTTTCAAGACCTAACTGGAGGGCTTCCCTGGTGGCGCAGTGGTTGAGAGTCCGCCTGCCGATGCAGGGGACGCGGGTTCGTGCCCCAGTCTGGGAAGATCCCACATGCCGCAGAGCGGCTGGGCCCGTGAGCCATGGCCGCTGAGCCTGCGCGTCCGGAGCCTGTGCTCCACAACAGGAGAGGCCACAACAGTGAGAGGCCCACATACCCCAAAAAAAAAGAAAAAAAAGACCTTACTGGAACTTTCCCTAAGGACCTTGTATATATAACCAGCTCTGTGCGCTCCCCGCCAGCACATGCATTCTGTAATCTTAGCCTTCCCCAACCATTTTTTTATAACAATATTACAGAAAGTTTGGATGTCAGAGAAAAAAAATCACCTATAATCTCTCCCTGTAGCACAACAATTATTTTGCCTTGTTTTTTTTTTGTTTTTGTTTTTTTTGTTTTTGGCTGCATTGGGTCTTCGTTGCTGCACACGGGCTTTCTCTAGTGTTGCGGCAAGCGGGGGCTACACTTTGTTGTGGTGCATGGGCTTCTCATTGAGGTGGCTTCTCTTGTTGTGGAGCACGGGCTCTAGGCACACAGGCTTCAGTAGTTATGGCACGCAGGCTCAGTAGTTGTGGCTCACAGGCTCTAGAGCGCAGGCTCAGTAGTTGTGGCGCACGGGCTTAGTTGGTCTGCGGCATGTGGGCTCTTCCCAGAACAGGGCTCGAACCCGTGTCCCCTGCATTGGCAGGCAGATTCTTAACCACTGTGCCAACAGGGAAGTCCTTTGCCTTGTATTTTATCTTTGTTAATATGCATACAACTTTTACCTAACTATAATTACATACAATTTGCTATCATAATTTTTTATTTAGCATTTTATCACAACCATGATGCTTTTATAGCACCATGGAAACAGCTTATCTTTTCTAATGATTGTATAATTGTCCATTGAGTGTATATGCCCTAATTTACTTATCCATTCCCCTCTTTTTTTCCATATTTCTGACAACACTGTAATGAACCTCATGCATACGGTGATGGTATATCATGATGGATGGAACATGGCCTTCAGATAAGATTGACCTGGATCTAAAATCCTGGTTCTAACATTACCTGGATGGAAGACTTCGGGGGCACATTAACCACTCTGAAATTGCGTTACTGTATGTGCTTAAATTTTTAAAAATGCATGTAGGAGAAGTAATATCAAGCCTACAATTCGAGAGAATCATAAAAATTAGATATACGTTGCCAGTAGCCATTCAATGTCATGGCTGGTTTTCTTTCCCCTCTTTTTGGGGTATTGCTATTTTAGACATTCACCCACATGAAATTACAGGGTTGAATAGAACGAAGACTTTTGTAACTCTCGATACATATTGGCAACTGGATTGCAGCAGTGTGCGTGTATGTTTTGAGTCCTGCGTTGAGCCAGTCACTGTGTCTGGGAAGCAGGCCTTTGGCAGCCCAGGAGAGGTTTACGTCAGCTTTCCCGATCCCGTCAGAGCAGGCTGACGCGTGAAGAGCTCATCACACGTGTTGGCAGAGCCATTTGCACTCTCCAGGGATGTGCTGGAAACGCTCTGGGCTCATCAATTTATTGTTCACTACTCCTCCCCTTTGCCTTTGAGTAGCAAGTACAGTGCCTGGATTCCAAAAGTCTCCCAGGAGGTCCTGGGGACTCCGCCAGAGCTCTGAACTGTGGGACTCAAGACTAGTCCCTGTGGGCTCCGCCACTGCTTTACTCTGCTGCACTACCCGTCACGCCCTCTCATGGCCCCTGTTAGCTCATCTGTAAAAGAGAAAGTTGAGGCAGTTTGGCTTCTACGGCTGAACCACTCAGTGTGTTCTTCTGTCATCAGCATCATCTGGGAGCTCTTTAGAAATGTGCCATCTTGGGCTCCACCCCAGATCTGCTGCATCATCAGAGTCTGCATTGTTATAAGATCCCTGGGTGATCCCATACCCATTAAATCATGACAAGTACAGCACTAAATTATCTTCTGCCCAAGATTTGCTATCATGCTAGGAACATTTGCTGGGAGCCTCAGTTTTCGAACCCTGCTCTCCCTGCCCTATGTCTGCACTATCTCAGGATTTCCCTAACCTGCAGTGAGGTTCTTCCCCTGCTTAGTTACATCTGTGGACCTAGATGCCAGTTCTTATGGGTCAGGGTCATAACAACCAATGCCTTCTTCCTTGAGGTGACCAAAACCATTTTTGATGAGACACAGACCTTACTAGTCACTCCACTGTTTAAAATCCAGCTGTAGATCCCAGTGGCTCTCGAGATAGAATCTGAACTCTTCTTTAACTTGACTAATAGGTCCCTCTATGAATGACCCAGCCCTGGCCAGCCTCCCTAGCATCCTTCCCCTTTTTTTCATACCCACCTCCCCAAATCCATAGGCTTTACCTAACAGCCACATCATTACTCCCCCTGTTCTTGTCTTCCTCTGTCTAGGATGCTCTTTCCCAGTGCCTCCTTTCTTGCTTTTAAAGGCTGTGCATCCTTCAGTACCCCCGAGGGCTCAAGAATCATCTCAGGAGCACTGTTTTTCTGAAACACCTGGTTTAGAGATTCCTTCTTGTTATGTTATAATAGCATCTGTTGCCCTATACTGTGATCGTTTATTTTTACGTATGTCTACCACTAGGCTCAGAATTCATAGACTTCTAAGAACGTATTTTGTTCCCTGTTGAGTTTCCGGGAGCTGACCTCTGGCAGGTCTTCCGTGAATGGCAGTGGCCAGTGGTGCAGCTACCTCCCCTTCCTTCCCACAGGTCTCTCCATCCCGCTCTACCTGCTCTCTGGCTCAGGAGATTGACTCTCAGGCATCACTGACCTGCCTTGCCTTCTTGCCTTCTGTTCAGCAAAAGGAGTGCCCTGCTACAGATAGAAAGGGCAGGCAGGGGCGGGAAGAAGGGGTCATTACTGCTCCAGCAACCTCAGGGAGGGTCACAGCTTTTCTCAGGTGACCTTTCAGGTTCTTGAACTGCTCCTTCCAACGCCACTCTCTCCCTTACTAAATCCCCCTCACAGCCTGTGGCCTTGCTCCCATCACCTCTCCTACAGTGTAAATAGTTCCTTCATTAAACTCTGCTTGGATTACTTATCTGCTTTTTCGCTAGGACCCCAGTGAGACCCCTGTTATCATTACCGTGGACCACTCAGCGTGCTTGTCATCATGGACTTTATCTCAAGCCTTACAGCCCTTCAGAGTGAGGATCATTATCCCTACTAACACCAAGGCTTAAAGAAGCAATATAACTTGCCTAAGGTCACCTAGCTAGTAATTAGGTGATACCTGGTAAATAGTAATTCCTGCCAGGTTTGATTCCAAAGCCTGTCCACTTAACTGGTTAGCCTCTGTGCTTTCTCCAAAGGCACTCAATAAATGATCGTGAAATGGATCTGAATTTCCCAGTCATGCTCAGTCCACCTGACTGGGGTGGCCGTGAGCTGGTAGATGGGGGTAAAGAGGCAGCCTTGGGACAAAAAGGGGGACTGAAGTCTGGAACCAGCCTTGGCCTAGAAACCCGCCATGTTGTGTCTTCCAGCCAGAGCTGTCACAGCCTTGAGGTATGGCGCTCAGTCAGTATTGATGGACAGTGGCTGACACAGAGAGGTGGGTGGGGGAAAGCAGGTGCATCCAGGTTGAGAGGAGACTTCACAGCCCTCAGCAGAGGTGGCTTCATCATCATGCTTTTTATTTGCAAATCCTATTCAACTTGAACATTTCTGCAGCTGAACAGAGGTATTCAGAGCCCTGCCCCTCCCATCTTATGCAGCTGAATGGCATGCATGACCCAGTGGCTTTTGGGGGTGTGGTTCTGACATGAATTTCTGACATAAATATGCACCGTCTGGTATGTCAGTATCAAAGGAAAACTGCAGAAGGAAAATTAAGATAATATTTTTCAATACTGGAAAAAAGTTTTCCATTCCAAATCAATTTTGAAAAAAAAAATCTTTTCAAACATCTAGCAATGTCAAAATAGGCAGGGCTCTCTATAAAACAACCATGGCATTTTATGAAGTTTCACATTTTCAAATCAATTATTATCTTTAAATATAAAAGGACACCTGTCCTGGGCCCCAGGATTTCTGTAATCATAATGTTGACAGGAGAGCTCAGTGACCATGTTCAATTTGAAGTTTCAGTCACTGTGGAGCAGATCCAGCCCCTGATATTTTATGATGCTCAAGGCAGTGCTCCTCCAACTAGAGTCTCTGGAATCCTGCAGCATGGGGTACCCACACGTTTATGCTTCAGGGTATACAAGTTCTTCAGTTTGAGAAACACAGAAAGGATGAAAGGCCTTTTCCTTTTTCTTTCATCCTCTACTTCTGGGGTACTTTTTAGCCTCAATGAATCCTTGTTCTGTAGGAAGTACTTAATAGACAGTTCTAGAAAGGAAGAAAGGGGAGAAGGGAGAACAAGAGGAAGATCAGGCCTGACAGTCCATATCAGCTGCTTTCAGACCTGGAGTTTTGCAGAGACAGGGAGGTCCAGGTCCTCCTCAAAGCTATTGAATCAGAAACTTTAGGGGCAGAGCCAGGCAATACATAGAATTGGAGCCCGTAAGAGTCCCTTGTGCAGCCAGATGTGAGAGCTACTGCAGTCTCTATGAACTTTCCCCTGCCCCCTACATGGCCCTGGTTGGGGTCTCAGCTTCTCCAAGACTCCTGTCTCCATCACCTGCTAGATCTTCCTGTGCTTGGTCATCTTTCTCCAAGCTCCACCCTCCACATCAGCCATCAGAGTCACCAATCAAACATGCAGGCCAGCAAACATGGACAGCCTTCCACCAGCAGAACATAGCGTGAGCTCCTTAGTGTAGCACCTGGGATGATCCCTGTAGCCCATGACCACTTCCATCTCCTTTCTGGACATCTCCTGCTTCTAACTCAATATTCCAGCAGCTCCAAACTATTTATTGGCAGCTCTTTACCGAAGCTGCTCTTGACCTCTTTTCCTTTGTGCACTTTGATACTCCACATTGAAGGCCCCTCTGCTTTACCCACTTCCTGTTTGCTGGAGTGATGCTTGCTCCCCAGTCATCTCAGTCACTACCTCCTTTTGAGATTTCCTCTCACCTCCTCCAACTGGTTTAGACACTCCCTGTACAGTATTCTGGAGTATATTTGTCATTGCATTGTAGTGATGTGTGGCTGTCACTAGACCTCAAGGCAAGGACTTTGTCTTATTCACCAATGTTTCCCCAACATCTGTAGCAGTACCTAACACATAATGTATGCCCAAGGGATGTTTGACAAATGCATGACTTTACTGAGCCTTTCTTCTCCCTCTCTCCCCTCTCCCACCAAAACCAACCTATTCAATTTTAGCTGCAGCGCTGAGTTACTTAATGTCAAAGAAATATGGAAAAGGAAGAATGCCTCACACTTTCTTTTGCTGTGTTCTCGTCTAGTCCTTGTCTGTTTGCCTGAATCCATCCTCTTTCACGCACATATCACAGACCTGCCCCTCTCTTTAACTTAGGCTTCTTACTAGAACCATCTCCCTGTGTAATATCTTGATGCCATCCTCGATTCCCTCCTGTATTCTTGTCTTGGGAGGAAAGATGTTGCTACAGACTGTTTTATGTGTGTCCTCACCTGAAAAAAAAATATGCCCATGGCGGCAACGGCAAAGTCTTGTTTCACCATGCCCAGGAGCGCTGCAATTTGCTGTAATTGCACTGCGCTTGGTGTGATCTGATGGCTGTCACGTCATTCCCATAGACACAATCCAATGACACCAGTTAATCATGCCGGAACTTCAGTCACATGCGTAAATGGGAAAATCATCCCCAAATTAGGCCCTGAGTAGGTCAACTTGCTTGCTGTTTGAGGCTTTTGAGACACAGAATTCCCCCTCTACCAACTTGCAAACTCCATCGGACCAGTGTACTCAGCTAGAGAGTGAGATGGAAGTGTGAGCCGTTAATGACTAACCCCTAGTGTTTTCCACGAGGGTCTCAGGAATCCACCCGTGGGAGACATATATCCTGACCTATAGGGGTCTTAGGGTGGCAACACCCTTGGTATAACCTTGAAAGCTGCAATTCTGACTTTGTTAAGTCTCCATCAGTAAATTGAGAGTGTTTGCACAGAGAAAGTGCACCTGTGACTTTGGATTCCAGCTGAGGAAAGCAAGGTTTTCTTTGTTGAGGTTTGGAAAATCCTGGGTGCCCAAAGTCACTGATAGAGCAGCAACAAAAATATTTTCTGGGGCAAAAAAATCACTTTGAGGTTGATCCCTCCCACATCTCCAAAACATTTGGTTAGTTCAGCAGATGCCAAATGAACTGAGATCCATACAGGGCTGTTAAAGTCAGAGTTTAGCACAAACCTTAACTTTGTAATCAAAAGTTAGTGGTTTATATTTGTAAAATGTAATAATAGTAACAGAGAAAGAAAATACTTTCAGTTATTCAGAATCTCACATTGTTCTTTTTTCCAGGCTTCCTTCTAGTCCCTGTCTTATGTGCATATGAAATTTTTACGTAGTTGTAATAATTGCATCTCTGTAGTTTTTAACGCTTTTTCCCCTCACTGAAAAGTATCTCATAGTTACAACATTATTAGCATTTTAATGGCTGCATAATGTCCCATCAAGTGGCATGACCACGATTTACTTAACTGCACCGTCTATAACATTCACACAGTCTCTGGTATTTCTCCAGTATAAATGAGGCTTCAAAAAACAGCTTCAGGGACTTCCCTGGTGGTGCAGTGGTTAAGAATCCACCTGCCAATGCAGGGAACACAGGTTTGAGCCCTGGTGCAGGAAGATCCCACATGCTGTGGAGCCGCTAAGCCCGTGCGCCACAGCTACTGAGCCTGCGCTCTAGGGCCCGTGAACCACAACTACTGAACCTGCGCGCCGCAACTACTGAGCCTGCGCGCCGCAACTACTGAAGCCCATGCACCTAGAGCCCGTGCTCCACAACAAGAGAAGCCACGACAATGAGAAGCCCGCACACCACGACAAAGAGTAGCCCCCACTCACCGCAAGTAGAGAAAGCCTGCGCGCAGCAATGAAGACCCAGTGCAGCCAGAAATCAATCAACCAATCAATAAACAACTTAAAAAATAAAATAAAATAAACAGCTTCATGTATTTGCTTTTTCCTTTTACATTATTTCCTTTAGATACATTTCCAGAATTATGATTATGTCAGAGAGCAGAGCCACTTGATATTTTTCTGGGTTTACACTGCCCCCTTTAGTGGTGGATCGTATCAGCCTACACTCTGGTCAAAAGGGCTGCCGGCCCAGAGGCCTCAGCTGGAAGGAGGCTGAGGCCAGCGAGGTGCCTGGAACAGGGTGAGCTCTGCAGGTTAGGACAGAGTGAGGGTGCTGTAGAAGGGACAGTGGACTATGAACCATGTAAATAGGAGAGACCCAGTCTGACTTGGCCACAGCCCCTGGGTGATGTTGAGTAAGTCATTCTTTGGGGCCTGGACCTGGCCTGTATGTGGGAAGCAGAATTATGACTCTCGCCTGTTGGTAACCCAGTCATTGCCTGTGATGGGGAGAGGAAGAACCTGAAGTAAAAGTACCTGGCACGAAATGAGCCCATCTCTGATTCCCTTTCCACTCTCTGCTTTTCCTCCACCCACAACACAATCCATCAGCAGTCTTCGAAGTGTCCCTTCCGTGTGTTCAGAAAATCTGCCCTCATTACCACCCTAGTTGCAGCCACCACCATCTCTTGTCTCAACTACAATAATTTCCTAGCTGGTCTTGCCTGCATGCTTGGTCCACACCCAAGAGTCCATTCTCCACAGATCGACCAGAGTGGTGGTTTTAAAATGCCACTTGGTTGATGTTACTCTCCCGCCTGAAACCCATCAAAGGAAATGAATGTGCAGTCAGCAAGCCAGCACACTCCCAAAGCCCTCCAGCACCTCCCCACACACGTGATTTATTTGTAGGCTTATTGGAAACACACCATCAATAGCTTAACCAAACCCGGGTGAACCTAGACGGCACCCAGGAGCATCTGTCCCTCCTTTGTGAACACAGTGGGGAAGAGGCCTAGCACCCCATACAGTTGAATCAAGTTCTTGCTCAGAGGACATCTGCTGGACATTAGATGTCAGTTCTTCTTTGGTTGTGAAGGATGAAGGGACCTGAAAACTGGCTCAGTGATGGTGTATGAGTTTCTGAGGGCTGCCGTAGCAAATTGCCACAAACTGTTGGCTTAAAACAAGAGAGATTTATTCCCTCACAGTTCTAGAGGCTAGAAGTCCAAAATCAAGATGACGGCAGGGTTGGTTCCTTCTGGAGGGTCTGAGGCAGAACCTGTTGCATGCCTGTCTCCTCACTTCTGGTGGTGGCCAGTAATCCTTGGCATTTGCTGGATTGGGGTTGCATAACTCCAGTCTCTGCCTCCGTCCTCATATGGCCCTTCTCCCCTCCGTGTCTCATTCTCCCCTTATCTTCCTCTGGTAAGGACAACTGCTGTTGGATTTAGGGCTCACCCTAATCTAGGATGATCTCATCTCGAGATCCTTGATTTAATTACATCTGCAAAGACCCTTTCTTTCAATAAGTTCACATTCACAGGTGCCAGGCAGACATCTCTTTTGGGAGGACTACCACTCAACCCACTACAGATGGCAGGTCCTTTGAGAAAGCATGGAGTAGGGAGAGCTTTCTGGAATACCATATGTAGATGTCTCTAGAAGAGCAGGGCAGTCTGCAGCTCATTTTCCAGGAAAATTATACATAATCAGACTCTTCACTTTTTGAGGTATCATACAGGGGTGGGGTCTGTCTGTCTGACTCCAGGGAAAATCAGAATAAAGGACATTTCTGTGTCTACCAGGAGCAAAGACCTGGACTAATTCTGACCCAAATCTGGGAGAGCCAGGTATGGCCTGGGACAGAATTGGATGTTCAAACTCAGCAAAAAGGAAGAGCAAAATCCTCCTGGAGGAGGAATCACTTCTCTAATCAAGGTCAATTACTGCTCTCAGGGTCCCTTCAGCCTTTGCCAGGAACCTCCTCTACAGCTGCCCCGCTTTGGCTCAGCAGCCAGCAGCCCTCACACCAGTCACCATTTCCCAAAACTCCCCACACATCGTAAAATGTAGGAGGTCCTAGACGCATGCCAGGGGGAGGCTGGTTCTAGAATCAAACTCCTGCCAGTTTATTGGGGCACTTCACACTATGGGGACAGACCATGACAGACCAGAGCCCGCCCCCTGCCCCACCCCCCCATCAAAAGGTGAGAACTTGGAAAAATACCTCAGTGCTTGGGGCATCAGTAACCACGCCCACTGGGTCAGGTTCATGAGCAAAGCTGAGCTGCACGGCTAGTTGAAACCTTTGTGAGCTAAGCCTAATGGGCAAAGAGAAAGAGAATATCAACAGTGATTTCCTGGGAGAAGGAGACTGAGGTGAATCACTTCTCCTCGATGCTTTGTTTGCTCTCTCGCTCTCTGGGTTTTCTGCTGTTTCTCACAAGCGTGCATTTTGTTCGTAATCTGAACAAAGAATAATCATATGCATGGAGTGGGGGGAGTGTGAACATGCCAGAATAGAGCACAAGAGCTCAGACATTTCTCTAAGTGGAAGCTAACTCAGCTTTCCATGGTCACAGTAACTCCTGATTTCAGATACGATAGGAATTGGACGGTCGTAGTCAGACCCTCAGATAAATGTATTCACATCACAGCTCACTTTTTCTCAGCAAAAGTGTGCCTGTTAGTAACGAAGCCACCTGTAATAGCTGAAGACACACACACAGTCATACACACTCACACAGCACCCCTGTATTCGTTGCTTGGGACTACCATAACAAAGTACCACAAACTCGGTGGCTTTAAACAACAGAAATGTATTCTCTCACAGTTCTAGAGGCTGGAATTCCAAAATCAAGGTGTTGACAGGACCATATTCCCTCTGAAGGCTCTAGCAGAGAATCTGTCCTGTGCCTTTTCCTTAGCTTCTGGTGTTGCCAGCAGTCCTTGGCATTCCTTGGCTTGTAGCCACATCATCCAGTCTCCACAGTGATCTTCTCCCTGTGTGTCTGTGTCTCTTCTCTTTTTATAAGGACACCCGTCATATCGGATCACGTCCCACCTTAAAGATGTCGTCTTGACTTAATGGCATCTCCAAAATCTTATTTGCAAATAAGGTCAGATGCACAGCTAGAAGGGGTTAGGACTGTGACATATCTTTTTGGAGAGACACAATTCACCTGCAACAAACCGCTAACCCAGTCTATCTTCCAGGCTCACTCTGAGGCCTGCCCCACCAGACAGTGGGTATGATTACTCGGGAAACCGTCTTTCCATCAGACCTCCCATCCTCCCACATACACCCTGCAGTCAGCACACCTGTGGTTGCTGCTTCTTTGTCACTGAGCTACAGAGTGAGGTGAGCCCCCCCCCCCTCCGCCCAACCAGCGACATGGTCGTGATTACATTTGACACAGACACACTTGGATTTGCATGGCCAATTACCCTGCAAAACCACATACACTGCCTGTGATTAGGCAGCAGGAGAGCCGCCAGCATCCAGTTCCAATCCAAGCAAAGCAGCCGCTTCCCCTCAGGAGGGCAGAGAGGGGGATGGTTCTTTGCCAGTGCATCCACCTGTCCCATCTTAGACCCCAGCCCCCTTGCACACCTCTGCTCTGTTGGTCCTCAGCTGACCTTCCACTTCCAGAAGACGGACCAGAGGGTGAGGTGGCCACATCTGGGGGTGGAGGGACCTGGAGGAGAGGAAGTTGGAGGAGAGGGGCCGGGGTGAGAGGGTGTCAAGCTTCCAGTTGAACAGTCTACAGCATCAACCTCTAAACCACATGCCGGGGGCCTGAGAAGGGGAGGAGGGGTGTCTTGGGATGAGGCTAAGTTCTGAGGGAGGAGAGGGTCTAAAACAGAGCTATGCTAAAACAGGAGAAACCCTAGATATACACCCCTCCCCACGCCCACCCCCGGATCTGGCCCTTTCCTGCTGTCCCTGCCCTTTGCCGGCACCTGGCAGCTCCTTCCTCTTCCCCTCGACGCTGAGTTGCTCTTGTGCTCAGGCAAATCATGTGCACGTGCAGCTGGGCTTGGCCTTGATTCCAGCCTGAGCATGCCAGGCTGGACCTCTGGCTGTGACACACGTTGGAGAGGGTGGACCCGCGTGAACAGTTGTAATGCTGAAACATAGGGGGGCCTGGGGCCCACACGTGATACAAGCACACACAGAGTCACACCCGTGTACGGTCACAGCAAAACCCAGCCTCACGACAGCCATCACAATCTCTCCCTGTAGGCAGCACCCCATGGGATGTCATATTCATTCATTCATTTGCCCACTCACTCAGTATTTATTGAGTAGCTACTACGTGCCGGGCACTGTCGTAGGCCATTGGGCTATATCACTGGACCAAGCAGACACAAATCTGTCTCCTCCTGGACCTGATGTTTGAGTCATAATAGGAGGCAGCCCTTGTGAAGGCCTGGGGAGCCTTTGTCAAAGGCAAGAGGAGGCAGATTAGAGTTTTGTTTTGTTTTGTTTTATTTTAACATCTTTATTGGAGTATAATCAGATTAGAGTTTGTAATGGCCTCTGCCTCCACCTATCCCAGGGCCACATGGCTGTGTCCCCCAGCCAGGACAGCCCTTCCCATGATGGGGCTGGGGTACGTGCCCTGAGAGCAGCTTCCCTCACTCGGCCTGCTGCTCCTGGTTGCCAGACCCCTCTCCCTGTCTGAGCCTCAAGCTCTTTTTTTTCCACGTGGCCCACTCCTGACAGTCTAGGAGCCCTGCTTCCCCATCCAGGTAATTTGCATCCCTACGTTCTGATGTGACTTTGGACATTGATTCTGAGGGCAAGCTGATAGCCACATTCCTCTTACTTTTCATTTTATCTGCTACAAACTGCACACATTGATTGAGGGCTAGGTTAATTTTTCCTTGTGTATTTGTTAACATTTGTACATTATTTCTGAAACACTGTTTTCTAACTTGGGGTCTTCACTGTGGAGGCAGAGACCTAAGGAGGAAACACACGATCAGTTTTGGGGTCCTAATTGTGGGTCTAAACTAGACTCTCATCTTCTCTGCTCTGTTGTGTTAGAACGACACCTTCCAGGCAATGGGAGCTGTGGGTATAATGTAATTGTTTCTAATAGCTGCATTAAAAAAAAAAAAAAAAAAGAAAGAAACAGAAAAAAAATTTTTAATTTTAGTAATACGTTTTCCTAACCCAGTAGGTCCAAAATAGTATCATTTTAACATGTAGTCAATATAAAAATATTGAGATATTTTACACTCTTTTTTATGCACAGAGTTTGAAACACAGTATATATTTTCCACCTATAGCACATTTCAGTCTGTACTGTCCACACTTAAAGTGCCCAAGAGCCAATTTTCAGTTTCCTCATTTGTACAATGGGAATATGAATGCCTGTTCTATATCACTGTGAGGATAAAATGAGTTTGTATATGAGGACTCCTGGAACATTGTAAGGGATCAATAAATGTCAGATTTCCCTCACCTCCATATTATTCATCCATTTTGAGTGTGTTGGGCAGGAACTGATGTTTGCCTCAAAATATAAATGAGCTTTTAAAACATAATAGGTTGTCCATTATTTTGGACAATCTATTGTCCATTAATCAATAGATCGTCTATTGACAAAATAACGCTTGTCCATTATTTTGTGCTGCTTTGTTATTTTTCTCCAGCTGTTATTTTCTTCTTCTTTAATCTCTAAAAGGTCCAGGAAGCTCATTCTCTGTGGTAGTGTGAATTGCATCCCCCCAAAAAAGATATGTTAAACTCCTAACCTTTAGTACCTATGAACGTGACTTTATTTGGAAATAGAGCCTGTGCAGATGTAATTAAATTATGGTGAGGTGATACTGGATTAGGGTGGACCTAATCCAATGACTGTTGTCCTGGGGAGAAGAGGGAAGTTTGGACACAGAGACACACGTGGGGAGACCACATGACAACAAAGGAAGAAATTGGAGTGATGTATCTACAAGTCAAGGAATGTTAAGGTTTGTTGGCAACCATTAGAAGGATCCTCCTCTAGAGACTTCAGAAAGAGCATGGCCCTGCCCATCTTGTTTTCAGAGTCTAGAGTCCAGAACTGTCAGAAAATAAATAGCTGTTGCGGAAGTCATCCAGGTTATGGTAATTTGTTACTGTAGCCCAAGGAAACTAACATACTCTCAATGAACTTCTTCTGCTTCCTCTCCCTCCCATTCATTCCTCAACCCACTGCACTTGGACTTTTGACTCCATCACTCATTAATACAGTGCTGTCGAGGTCACCCTGCCCTTGACATCACCATAGGCCATGACCTGAAAGCCTGGCTTCCCTGAGGTCCTTTGCCACTTGGTCTAGGATATTAGAGATGCAAGATCAGGGAAGCTGGCCGGTCTCCATGATTTTGAGCTCCATGTGGACTACTGGCACGGTGCATCTTTAGAACTCAGTGTCTTATCTGCACAAAGCCGAGATTTCTTCTAGAAGCACACCCGAGAAATGAGTCTGACCAGGGAAATCTCCAAAGACTTAAGGATGGGTTTGCACTCAAGCTGAGCCTTGAAGAATGGCCAGGTAGCTTGTTTGTTCCAAAACAGGAGAAGGGATAAAGGGATAGCCCTGCTCTTTTGGTGTGTTTTCAGGGAAGAAAAAAACAAGGGATGTCCAGGAACTAAGGAGGAATCTTCATGAGGAGGAACACAGGTGTTTGGGGCAGCGGGGGTAAGATCCCAGAGGGCCAGGTTATGGACGGCCTGGGACACGGGGTTGCCTGCGGATTGTGTCATACCCAGTGTTGGTAAGATTTACTAGGAATTTGCTGATCCAAGCTTGAGCCTCATTCAAAAATACAAGACTCCATACTGTAATACAAGGTGCCCAGTTCTCCTTCAGGACAAAATTTGGTAGAGCTTTGGAACAGGGCCCTTTGCTTTGTGATGTTTTACCACTTTTTTTTTTTTTTTTTTTTTTTTAACTGTAGCTTCTGAAGCATTCGGGTAAACTGTAGGCTCTGGTGACCATTTTGTTTTCTTTTTCACTCTAGCATAAACACCATTACTTCCCTAAGACTCTAAATGAAAGAAAGAAGTACACCCACCATCCCAGGGCCCAAAACAACAAGCTGTTTTTAAGTCCTCACCCACATGTAGGAAGCATTTTTTTCATACTTCTTATTAAAATGTAGATATGATCTGATAACATACTTTTCTTCCACTTAGTGTTATGTCAAAACCCATTTCCCCAGCACCACCACGTTGCTAGTCTTTATCACTGTCTTATTCAGTGACTATGTAATATTTCATCAAGTTGATGGACCCTAATTTACTTACCCATTCCCCTATTATTGGACACCGTTGCTCTAATACAGATAACACTGTTATCTCTACAACCAGTGGATCAAAAGCTGACAAAGCAGATACAGGCAGAGTCAGCCATGAATTATGCATAGGGTCAGGTCGCAGGCCGTTTCTTCTGTTTAACTTAGGGGCAGCAAATAGAAGACCAGTGCATCCTGGAGGGTGGGGCAAGGAGCTGAAGGACATGGTGAATGAGAGGGGATTTTCAAAGACAAACAATGGGATTTGATGAGGTTGGGAAGTATGTTAGTTTTCTGTGGCTTTTGTAACAAATTACCACAAACTTCATGGCTTAAAAACAGCAGACAGGGCTTCCCTGGTGGCACAGTGCTTGAGAGTCCGCCTGCCGATGCAGGGGACGTGGGTTCGTGCCCCGGTCCGGGAAGATCCCACATGCCGCGGAGCGGCTGGGCCCGTGAGCCGTGGCCGCTGAGCCTGCGCGTCCGGAGCCTGTGCTCCGCAGCGGGAGAGGCCACAACAGTGAGAGGCCCGCGTACCGCAAAAAAAAAAACAACAACAAAAAAACAAAAACAGCAGACATTTATTCTCTCACAGTTCTGCAACCTGAAGTCCAAAATCAAGGTGTTGGCAGGGTTGGATCCTTCTGAAGGCTCTGGGAAGAATCTGCTTCATGCCTCTCTCCTAGCTCCTGGTGGCTGCACACAATCCTTGCATTCTCCAGTTTGTGTTCATATAACTCCAATCTCTGCCTTCATCCTCACATGGTCTTCTCCGCCGCGTGTCTTACACCCCTCTCTTCTTTCATAAGGATTCTTGTCATTGGATTTCGGACCCACTCTGATCCAGGTCAGTCTCATCTTGAAATCCTTAACCTAGAAACATGTGCAAAGATCCAATTTCCAAATAAGGTCACAGTTCCAGCTTGCCAGTGGACATACCTTTTAGGGGCTATCATTCAATGCCCTATAGGAAGAGAAGGCATTTAAATTCATGAACACAATTGTACATTGTGGGTTCGTGTTACCTGTATGTCTGCTTGTCTTTACTCAACAATATGTTAGGAATATCCTTCCGTACCAACGTGTAGAGATCCCCCGGGTTCATTTTTATTGACTGCTGAGTACTACGTAGCATGCAGGTCACTACATGTACACTTACCACATTTTTCTTAATCTTGTGAATTAATAATATTTCATCATTGTAAATAAGAGTAGAGAGGCATATTCTCATGAATGCATCATAAGCACATGTGCAGTTTGTCCAAGATATATAACTAGTTGTCTTAACACCATACCTTTCCTCTTTAAACTTATAGATATATATGTGTGATATATATATATATATATGTGTGCTTATATATATTAATATATATGTATGTATAATAACATTTATTGAACATTTATCAATACTAAGTGTCAGATGTCAGGCCCTATGGTAACATTTTTATACATTATTTTATTATATCAAAAGCATTTGAGGAAGACTATTGTTACTCTATTTTTCATCCACTACATAGGAGAAGAATACAGAAAAGTTAAGCAACTTCCCTATGATCCCATTGCTAGAAGAGGCAGGGCTGGGATTTGAACCTAGCACCCAACCATTTAACCACTAACCTCTAATGTTGCTCTTTACCCTGAATTTTATACACACACACACACACACACACACACACACACACACATATATATATAATTCTGTTCTATTTTTGGAATCTATTCCATTGTATTGTCTGTTGGTCTATTCTGCACTATCACCATACAGTTGTTTTGGGTTTTTTTTTAATTAATTAATTTATTTATTTATTTATGGCTGCATTGAGTCTCTGTTGCTGCGCACGGGCTTTCTCTAGTTGTGGCGAGCCGGGGCTACTGTTTGTTGCGGTGCACAGGCTTCTCACTGCGGTAGCTTTTCTTGTTGCAGATCACAGGCTCTAGGCTCACAGGCTTCAGTAGCTGTGACGTACGGGCTCAGTAGTTGTGGCTCGCAGGCTTAGCTGCTCCGCAGCATGTGGGATCCTCTGGACCAGGGCTCGAACCCATGTCCCCAGCATTGACAGGCAGATTCTTAACCACTGCACCACCAGGGAAGTCCCACGCCATATGGTTTTAGCGTTGAACTTTTACAGGACACTAGTAATATCTGATAGACCTATCTCCCTTCACTTTTTCAAAAACTTCCTGAATATTCTCACCTATTTATTTTTCCAGATATGTGGTAGAGAATATTGTTAAGTTGCAATATAAACCCTATTGAATTTATATTGTACTTGAGTTGAATTTATATATTAATTTAGGAAGAATTGATACGCTTATAATACCGAGTTTCTTATCCAACATCTAGTTATGACTCTATAAAATTTTTTTATATTTCTGCATAGAATTGCATAGCTTTATTAATGTAGGTACTTCACATTTCTATTTAAGCTTGTTCCTAGATTTCTTTTTCTGATGACTTATAGGTATAGGATTTTTCTTGTATTACATTTTCAAACTGATCATTACTTCCATTACATTTTCTGTTTGTTGTATATTGTGAAGCTGTTGGTTGATGTATATTAATTTTGTAACCAGCCACCTTAGTCAATTTTTTTTTCTAATATGTTTTTCAGCTGATTCACTAAGGCTGACTTGCAAATAATAATCATTTTACCTCGATGTTAGCAACAGACTTACCCTGTATTTCAACCTCCTGTTTAATGGCTTTGTCAGCTATGTCTAGAAGAGAGGACACTCTCATCTTATTCTAATCTAATGGAGAATCTTGGATTATTTCAACATTAAACATGAGGCAAGATTTGGACTTGAGTTACCTTTTTTATCATGTTAGAAAGCAGCCATTTATGTCCACTTTACCAAGCTTTCTATCAGGAATGGATGTTGAATTTTTTTCAAGAACTTTGTAGGTAGCTATTGACATTCATGCAACAAGTCATGATTGATTGAGTGGGGCCAGGCACTCCTGTAAGCAGTAAACAAAGTCTCTGTCCTCCTGGTGAGTGACAGTGCTAGACTAGAAGGGAGGTGAAATTTCAAAGAATATAGTTTGACAAATTTATGGTGCCCAAAGGGGAAAGGGAGGGCAGGAACGGATAAATTAGGAGTTTGGGATTAACATATACACACTACTATATATAAAATAGATAACCAACAGGGACCTCCTGAATAGCACAGAGAAGTATACTCAATACTTTGTAATAACCTATAATGAAAAAGAATCTGAAAAATAATATATATATATAAAACTGAATATAAATATATAATTTTATATATATATATATATATATATATATATATATATATATAAAAACTGAGTAACTTTGCTGTACACCTGAAACTAACATTGTAAATCAGCCATACTTTTAATTAAAAAAAAAAAAAAAGAAAATAGTTTGAGAAGGCTGTGCTGAAGGGGTGCTGTTTAAGCAGAGTTCAGTGTGGGGGGAGCTGTGTGAGATCTGGGGAAACATGTCAAACCTTGGAATCAGAAAAGATCAGGTGGGACCTCCCTGGTGGCGCAGTGGTTGAGAATCCACCTACCAGTGCAGGGGACACGGGTTTGAGCCCTGGTCCTGGAAGATCCCACATGCCGCAGAGCAACTAAGCCCATGCGCCACAACTACTGAGCCATGAGCCACAACTGCTGAGCCCACGTGCCACAACTACTGAAGCCTGAGTGCCTAGAGCCCATGCTCCACAATGAGAGAAGCCACCGCAATGAGAAGCTCACGCACTTCAACGAAGAGTAACCCCTGCTCGCCACAACTAGAGAAATCCCGCACATAGCAGCGAAGACCCAATGCAGCTAAATAAATAAATAAATAAATAAATGTATTTTTTTTTAAAAAAGATCAGGTGACCTCTCTGACCTCTTAATGTTATAATGAATGAAGGCACATTTCCTAATATTGAATCATCTTGTACAGTCATATAAACCTCATTTCATCACAAGGTAGAGTTATTTTAATGGATTGTTAGGTTGACAGTCTTTAATTTAGAATTTTTTGCTATAAGTTTGGGCTGGGGGTTTTTAAGTCTATCTTTGTAAAATTTTGCTTTGTATGTTAGACTGGCTTAAAAACAGGAATTCTTAAGTTGCCTTTCCTTTTTCCATGGCTTAGTACCATTTCGCTGATGTAGACGTTATGTTTCTTAAAGAACTGAAAATAGTCATTCATAAAAGTATATGTCCTGATGCTTGGAGGAGGGAATAGGGGGGGAACACAAGTCATATGTGGTTTAGTTTAGTTTACAGTTATTGATTTATTCAGGGTTTCCTTTTTTAAGTTAAATTTGTTAGTTTCTGGTTACTTAGAACTTCACTGAGGTTTTCAGATAGAATAGTGGTAGAGCTGGGGAAAGTACTGTGCTGTGTAATTTTAGTTCCATCTTTGTCCACATTATTTGCCTTTT